>JARJDT010024905.1:0-21556 GCA_030264655.1 Leptusa sp. GC000079 | reverse complement strand
GTAGTCTCGTCAGGTTTGACTGAATATCCTTCTTCGCAACGGCATTGGTAGGAGCCTAAAGTATTGATACATTCGCCGTTACCACAAATATTCGGGTTTTGTTTGCATTCGTCGACGTCCAAGCATGAAGTTCCGGAAGGCCCCGGAATGAGACCATCATCACAATGGCAAATGTACCCGCCATTGATGTTGCTACATTTTCCCCCGTTGCAAATCCTCGAATTTTCAAGACATTCATCGATGTCTTTGCAAGCTTTGCCATCTAATTGCAATGCGTACCCAGACCCACAGGAACAAGAAAAGCTGCCAGGTGTATTGATACAAATATCATCGCAAGGTTCCTCTTCGCATTCATCAATGTCTTCACAGTGAGTTTTGACACCTGTCTGTTGGTACCCATCATTGCAAACACATTGATAAGTGCCCATCATGTTCTCGCAGACACCATTCGAGCAAATCCCACTAGTTCGTGAACATTCATCAATATCCTTGCAAGATTGTTTGTCTGACGCAAGTTCATGTCCCGTAGGGCATTCACACTTGAAGGAGCCTTCATTGTTGAGACAACGACCACCACGACAAAGACCAACTTGTTCGTCACATTCGTCAATATCCATGCAGACTTGCATTGGGGGCAAAGCACGGAAACCTTCATTGCATCGGCATTCAAAATCACCGGGTGTGTTTTGACATATACCGTTACCGCATACATTCTCAGTGGTAATACTACACTCGTCAATATCAATGCATTTTATACGATTTTCGTCGTAGTCGTAACCTTTGTTACATTTACAACTGTATCCTCCAACTGTATTTTTGCATCGGCCATTTTGGCACATGCCTGGAAATTCGGTACATTCGTTGACGTCCTTTCGTTCGATAAAACCAGAACCGCGTGGACAAAGTTCGGCAAATGTTGAGGTTCCTATCCGTGGGCATGCTTCGCATTTGTCGCCCCATGCACGCCCAATAGACGAACAACAACATAATTTTTTATTGAACAGACCATCGATGGCATTCGTACATTTTCCGTGTTTGTACCGGGTGAAACATTGTTCTTTGCGTACATCAAGACATTGCGTTCCTGTAAATTTTGCGCGTTATATTAATCGGAATTTTATCGGAAAAAAAATTCTTACTAGTTTCATCTAAAGTTAGACCTGGAGGACAAGTACATGTAAAACCCCCGTCGGTATTGACACAAATCCCGCCACCCCGACAAATATCAGGATTCAATTCACATTCGTTTACGTCCGCGCATGTTTTGCCGTCGATTTTGGCATATCCTTTAGGACACTCGCATTCATTGCGGTTACAACGCTCACATGGTGACCCCCAAGCTACACCAATAGAGCAACAGCACTCTTGGCGTCTTGAAAGTTGTGGCAAATTGTTTTCACAACGACCGTTGATCATTTTAGTCCAGCAGGAACCTTTTCTGTTATCTGGTTCAACATTTTTTATTTATTTACAGGTCTTCGACCATGGTATTTTTTGGTACTTACCTATACAAATCCTTCCTGTGTTATCTAAAACCGAGCCAGGATCACATTCGCATTTGTAGGATCCATGTGTATTAACGCATTCTCCATTAAAGCAAGCTTCCGGTCCCAATTCATGGCACTCATCAATATCCTCGCACACATAAGTGTGCAAATTTAACTGAGTGCCTGTTGGGCATATGCATTGAAAACTACCAGGCGTATTTCTGCATTGACCACCGCTGCACACCTGCGCAAAGAATCTAACAATTCATTACGAAAATACCAACAACTTACACTCTTACCAATTCTTCTTCCTCGCACTCGTTAATGTCCGTACATACTTTGCCACTTTCATCTACCCGGAAGCCAGGATTACAGATACATCTGTAGGTTGAAATCATATTTTCGCAAGCTCCATTGACGCAAATGTTAGGGTTTTGTGCGCATTCATTAATATCATTGCCATCGAAAGTTTGGCCAGATCCATGAGGACACAACGATTCAAACTCGCTACTTCCAGGCATCGGGCACGCTTGACATGTGGTACCCCAGCCCATTGGTTGACCAGAAACGATTGTACAACAGCAACAACTGCTTTTCGTGACTGCAATCGTGCTGGGATTCTGACACTGTCCGTCTCGATATTGTTGGTAACACAAGTCTCTTCGTGTATCTAGGCAAGAACGACCATCTGCACCTAGACTAAAACCGGAGTGGCATTCACATCTGAAACTTCCAGGAGAATTGTAACAGGTGCCATGTTGGCAAGGATTCTGAATGCATTCATCAAGATCAATACAGTGATGGCCGTCAGGACCTAAACGGTAACCGGAATCACAAACACATTTGAAAGAACCTTCCATGTTGACACAACGACCATGGCTACACATTCCTGTATTAGCACACTCATCCAAGTCGCTGCAGAAGGTTCGGTCCGACGATTCAATAAATCCTGGGAGACATGCACAGGTGTAAGAACCCGGGGTATTGTCACAACGACCGTTTAGACAAATTCTGGGGTTTTCATAACATTCATCAATATCAATGCAAGCATATCCAGAATGGGATAGTTTGAAACCGCTCCTGCATTGACACTTGAAACTGCCATCCATGTTAATACAGATACCGTTTGTGCACATCCCTATCGCACTGCATTCGTCATGGTCCGTACACATGCTTCCATCCGGTGAGATGTCAAAACCAGGAGGACAAATACAATTGAAAGAACCAGGAGTATTGGTACAGCGTCCATTTTGACACTTTCCTTCACGACACTCATCGATATCTTCGCATTCCTTCAATGATTTGCCTTTATGTTTGTAACCCGGTTTACACACACAGTCATATCCTTCAGTGGTGTCCACACATTGTCCTTCGCCGCAGATATCAGGCCGCAGGATGCATTCATTGATTGAAATCAACCCAACTTGTTTATCGTCTTTCGTCATTGACCCACCGTGAGTCGAGGGTTGTTTCTGAACGCCGATGCCGCCAGCACAAAGTATTCGATGTTCGTCCTCCCCATGTTGTGGACACCTGTCACATTGATCACCCCATCCTTGTCCCATGTTAACACCACAGCAACAATCTTTTTTTGACAAACGGTGTGGTAATTGATTGCGACAGTAACCAGTTACTCGACTCGTGAAACAATTTCCTTGTCGTCCATCAATACAATAAGTGCGATCCTGGCTTTGGATAAATCCAGGATTACAGAGGCAATAGTAACCCCCTGCTGTATTGACACAGCGACCATTCCCACAAACACCATCGTCAACACATTCATCCCTGTCACCACACTGATTCGTGTTGGGATCGCGTGCTTGGCCTTCAGGACACTCACAATCGAAGGACCCTATGGAATTGACACATGTCCCACCTTGACACAGATGAGGAATTGCTTCGCATTCATTGATATCAATACACTCGTTGGTTTTCTGATTCTTGATGAAACCTATGTCGCATTCGAGGCGGGAAGGACAATGTTCGCAAGGGTGTCCCCAGGCTTTGCCCACTGTGGCACAGCACAGGGTTTTCGTGCAGACCACTCCTTGAAGTTGATTCACGCACAGATTGCCGTTGATTCCCGTATAACAAGTGCCCGTGCGCAGATCTACACAAATTTAGATTTAAGCCAATGTAAGGAACCGGAGACAAAATTTGAGGTATATACCGTGTTCGCAATGATTTCCGGTAAATCCATACATGCATGCACATCGGTCAGGACCTATACATCTGCCTCCATTCTTGCAGGATTGCACACAAATTGCTATATGAAGTTTATTAAAAATTAATAGTTTAATATTTCCCCCAACTTTTTTTAATTTGAATTTTAAACTTACGTTCGGTACAATATTCGCCAGTATATCCTGGCGTACATTCACATTTTCCATCTCTACATGTTCCTCCAAACATGCACATTGCTTTGCAACCCCCAGCAACTATACAAATAAATTTAAAATAAATAAGTGGAATTTTAAAATTAAGTTTTACTGAAATAAGTGTTGAGCGTACCAGTTTTTTCAGAATTACAGGTTGAATTCAATCTGCCATTGTCACATTTGCAGACATTTGGATAGACACAATATCCAGGAACACAATGCGATATACAAATTGCTGCAATCAATTTTAGTTTCATGAACTTATTGTAATTATAGGTGAATAAGAAATAAATCCTCAATAGTCATAGTTCACCAACGAACAACTCCAACATGCATAAATTCTTCAACTAATAGCTAAAGTGCGCTGCTTCAATTTACCACATAAGGAAGTAAAACATCACAATAATAAATCCTTCAATTCAATATATTTGCAAATATTTCAAAGTCTCTCAGTTTATTTACTTGTTTTTTGCATTGCCCATTTCTCCTTGCTTTACTTACGTATATGACAATGACCGAACGCGTTCATCCGCCAACCGGGACAGCAGTAATTCCCCGACTTTGATTTGCACACGTGTAGCCTGAAACAATACATAAATTGCGTAATCTAACACTTGGGCTTGGACAGATTCATACACTCATTTAAGATCAATGATCGATGCCAAATTATAGTAGGTATCGAGTATCGTACAAGTTCATAACATAACAACAAAATGAGAAAGAAATTGCTGCATTAGGCATTATTTCAATCAGGAAATGATGTTTTGTTACTTTTGACTCCAAACGTTTATAAAGTGGATAAAGGTAATACTGTTCGGTATTGATTGGCATTGGAGCGTCAAATGGTCGTAATTGTTCGATACGATTGGAGTGGACTGAAAAAAATCGCATCAATGCGATGGCTTGTGACTTGGCGACCTTAATAGCAAACTGAAAATTGAATACGAATTTATGATGCCGAGTTCATCGATATCGATAGTATTGATACATCATTGTAACAATACGAAAAGTGCGATTGGATCAACGTGAATCGTGAAAAGGATTTTTAAATTTTCTGAATCGTGTCTAAAATATTTCTAAAGAAAGTAAAAGTAAACAGGCTAATATTGTATTTTAATTTTATCGATAAACAAAATCTCAATTGGCATTTCAAGCTATTCAATTAGGAATTATCCAATTAATTAACATTTGTTGTTTGTTAAGTTAGGTCTTATTGAAAATTCATTTCATCAATATTATTTAATTAAATACGCAAGTATAATTTATATTAATTTAATTTATTGCATCATTAACAAATTAACAACTGTAAACATATTGTATATTATACGAGTTACAAGTTAAGTGCACTCAAGTACATTTATGCAAATTAAAGAGAGACTCTTTCAAAGAAGAATAAACGAATAAAGTTTGAGTTGAAGTTGAAGTGTGAATGCGTTGAGTTGAATTAATACATGCAATCAAAACAGATCTAAATATTATATAAACTAGTCCACTATACACTAATTAAAGACCGCATGTCATGCATGTACGATGTGTGATGTCGTTGAATCAACTTGCGTTCATTTTCTTCCTTTCATATTAGTCATAAAATTTTTTATCGAAATACTTATTAATGACAATAAAAGTTTACAACTCATGCTAATTATATCAGATGATCATAACAATAATATAATTAATTAAGAAAATAGGTTTATTTTAGCAATAAAATTACACGTGTCATAAAATCTAGCCATAATTAATTAAAATGTTCCCATAAAATAGACTCTAGTTCATTGTTGATTTATTATTTCTAGTTTTATTGTCTTTACGATGATAATAAACAAACCAACAAATGCATATAATTTAGTTTAATGTTTAAAATCAATAAATCGCGATCATCTTCAATTTTTAAATAGTCATAGTTCTTTTGCGATTGTCAATTGTTTTTTGTTATCATTAAACAAAGCATCTGTAAATGATTTTATATGTGTTGTGATAGTTGATCTGATAGGGTAAGGCTTGACTTTTTACTTTTTATATCAACATAGTGATATATTCTGATTGGATTCGATGCATTGATATCCAACTGTGAAACACGCACGCATTGAAGTCACCACATACGGGCGCGTATCTTTTGTCTTCACGCGACCCTACACAACAATTCCACTTCACAACGCTGTGTTTTATCATTATTTCCAATTTCCATACGAATATGAATAAGAATAAGGTTTACGCTATGTGAACATCATGCCTGTTGAGGGTTATTGTTTTTAACAAGCGCACACCAAGTGGTTCTTCGTTCGGTGTTGTCCGAAGCGATTTAACAAGATGAATAATAACACCAAACAATTTGATCATTAATTATTCAATATTCAATGTAGATGCAACGAGAGAAACACAACGAAAATAAATAAAAGTGCGCGTGAATAAATTTTCCAAGTGAATTGATCTTCTCGGGGTTTATGTTTAATTATTCGGAAACGAAGCCAATTAAACGTGAAGGGCGCACCAAGCATACAATTCAATTAATATCTTCCTTCACTTTACCAGCAAAAATTTTGAAATTAGTCTTTATAAATTTTATAATAAAGAGTCTAAAAATTGGCTATTGGTTTGAGCAAGGCCTAAGTCATGTGACATCACATATAAGCAGATCGGAATGCGCAAATTGTTCATTCTGGGTCATCAGCTACCTACATAAAACACCAATTTGAAGATTGCGTAACATGCGAGATTCGAGCAATTCGAGTGCATTTTGCACGCGCATTTATAGAGATGACACTCTTCATGTGTTATCATGATTATAAAATTAGCGGCGATAATTCAAGGTCTAATGGATTAGCCAACGCCCACCGCCTGATAAAATTCGCCACCAACTCTGATGCTGACTTCCGACAACTTGAATTAAGAGATAACACAAATGAAGTCATCGCAATTATATGAGATTTATTAAAACATGGCACTTTATAGATAAATGTTAACAGTGTTGGCATGAATTTTAATATATTTATTAGAAGTTAAGCCAGAAGGACTTTTGACTTCTTCTTCAGCTGATTGGTCCTTCTGATTCTGAGTTTCCTTTGGCATTTCACTCACACCCACTGGTACAGGAACCGAAATTTCAACAATTTCCTCAATGGTTTTTTGCATGGAATTATCTTTAATTTCATTTGTTCGCATTTGTCTCCCATTGCCATCATCATGTTTCGTGTTAATATTTGCCGATTGCATGTGATTTTCCTTATCACTTGACTCCAATACTCCGTTGTAGCTTTCCGAAGGCATTCGAACAAAACCAATTTCCAAATGCATCGGTTTTATGATTTCGTTGTTCAGAAAGCCGCTAGAGAGAGAATCTCGCGAAGAAGTTGAAAAAGTCTCTTCATTATCATTGAAGATGGCATTCAGCAACGAAGCTCGTAAAATTGAATCCTGCGCCGAAGCATATAATTCAACATCCCGCATTTGTTCGACATCTGCAACTTCGTCGTTTACCTGCTTAGCTGGAAATTCATTTGTTGATGTTGATGAAGAGGCTTGTCTTCGTCCTTTGGGTTTCCGGGAACGCGAACGATGCTGTCTGGAAGATTGCAGATTTTCAGCTTCAGCCATATCGTTAGCAAACTCCACATAATTGTTGCGCTTTTTATTATCGAGAGTTTTAACGATTTTTACAATTGGAGCATTTTGTCCAGTTTCTTTTATAATCATCAAATCAGTTTGGGTTGAAGAATCAACTTTACGAACAAGCGATTTAATCTTGCGATTCTTTCCCATTTTCTTTGAAGTAATTTCTTGATTTGACATAATTGAGAAATCTGATGAAAATTTTTGTTTTCGAGCAGCGCCTACTTTATTTCAAATAATTTCTTGCGAATTTTGTACAGTATTAGGTCAAACTTAAATAAGTCACTAAATTAATTGTTCCATTTATAAAATTGTTTAATGATAGGTTTGTTGGCGCAACGCTTTCATTAAAGTTTGCCTTGCAAGTTTCAAGCAAGACTTAATTAACATAGCATTGCAATGCGAACATCTCAATTTATTGCAATTTCCTTCTTCTAATCTTCTTAATCGCATTTTTTCGCCACAGTCGTATTGAATAAAAAGCGACAAGAGATGATTAACTCGTCATTAACGCTCGTTATTGCAGATTATTATGACATTATAGCAAATTGCAAGATGCAAGATCAAGAGATAAAAGTCGTAAAACGATCAAATTCAATCTCGCCTTACAAGTGCGAATCTTCGCAATTAATTTATAAGCTACATCAACACATCAACCAATCAACCTGTCATAATACATCAAAGATATTCTAATTTAACGGCATAAAAATTGCATCTGGATGTGCAATTTCCTTAAATTATTTCTTTTATTTATTTAAGTATTTGAATCGCGCAGTATGCAAACAGTAACTTTATTGATACTTGTTGATGCGTTAAATACTAGAAGCTTGTTTATTCCCAATAATGAGTATAATTTGATACCACACGCATTCAACATCAACATCTATATCTTCAAACTGAAAGTTCTTGCAAGTTTCAAGTTTGAGAATTAAGACACGATATGTATCGCATGATGCGTTGCTGTCAATCAATCAACGAATGCAACAAGCACACCAGCAATGCAACTCAATACAGTATGTTCCCATTTTCAATAATATTAAAAACTGCAAATTAAGATTAATTAATAGATGATTTTACATTAATATTTTATATTTCAGAATAATTTTTATGCATTTGAATTTTTCAATGTAATTTTTCAGTTTCATAGCGTATTAAGCTAGACGAGTTTGTTAGTTATTAGTTTTCTTAGTACTTAATGCGTACTTGTATACATATTAATTACAGTTTCACACCGAGCTTAATTTATGTTTGTTTCTCGTATGTAGAAGTGTATGAAATGTAATGTTAAGCACGCATAGTTTGTTGAACTTTTCCATCATCACTCGTAAGTAAGTACTAATGCTACTTCTTTAATACGAAAACTGCAACAACAAACAGCTTTAATAAACTGGCAAAATGATTACTCATATCTCTCTTATTCCAAAGAAACAACTAAATTTGGTTTAACGATTAATTAAATTATCAGTTTTTGTTGGAACACTCTGTATAGCAAATGTTTAGATGAACTGATTAGAATCTGATTAAGTTCGGCTTCTTCGGAAGCTTATATGATTGATGGTACTTCTGAACTCTTCCGATCGCCGACATTGATATCACAAATTCATTTACTCATCTACATAAATAGTCAACTGCAATAATTTTCAAATAAAAATTTCATTTCAGTTTTGTTTTCTCTTCAAACTTAAAATTCCTAATGCATTCGACATTCTTACATAAATACTGAATTCTGTGTTGCGCTTTTAATAAAAGACAAGAATGAACAGAGCATGCCATTAAGTTGTCGTATTACATCTGTAACATAATCGTAATATGTAACATTAAAATGCTGAAGATCCGAAACATCGATTGAGTCACTCCTCGTTTTTCGAACGACTAAAACCTATTTAGAAGACTAAAGCAAAGACGACTAATAACGAATGCCCTAATGTTAAGTACGAAACGAATGATAGGAAAACGAAAACGAAAAACGATTTAGAAAGTTTTCCTCGCGTTTTATCTAGGAACCACTTCACATTCACCCACTTACGCACAAAGCCGAAATACTATTATGTTCAATTAATGAAAATGTATTGTCATAAAGAAGAGAACCGATGACTTGACAATATTTAATTAGTACAATAATTCCAAGTGCACTGGTCAGTGGTCACTAATTAACGACTTTGGTATCAGTTGCTAGCGCGCTTTAATTGCTAAACAACCACAATCGACAAGACAAGACTTAAATGAAGGAGAGGAAGGTTAATTTAAGAAGGAAGAAGTCTTCATATATGCCTACCTAATTGAATTAACCACTTTACTAAAAGTCTTTGAATGAATTTAAACTCCAGTCAAGTCAACCAAATTAAATTGTTACCATTTTCTGTGGATGATGATGAGATGCATTACATTTGTGAAGCGCCACCGAAACAACAGAAGCGTTGACCTAGTTTTCGGTTGGTTGTTTCATGCATCATTATCTTTGCAATTGTTACTTGCGACAACCAAATACTGAGCTAAAGTAAATAATCGCATTGTTATACGTTTCAAGTTTCGAATTTCAATAGGATTTAAAACTATTGAGTATGTATTGACTATTGAGATATCAAGTATTCAAAAACGCGCAGCTTCTTTTTTTTTCATGTTTTCTATCAGTTCAATATCAGTATTCAAATTTCAATGCACTACAAAGTTTTGTAGTCGTAAACATAAGCAAAATCAATTTCTTGTGCTTATGGCAATATTTTAAATCGCTTGCTGTGGCTGTGCTGCAACATTATATTAGCTATTATAATGTGATAAGCGTGATGATTTAAATTTGCGATTGCCAATGTAATATACCTATAAGCAGTCATAGCATAATGAGCAAACGGGGTGATAACATCGCAATCGCAGGCCACAATAGAAACGAACTGCAAAACGCGGAGTTCTATGTTAATTTGCGATCTTTCATAAATCGAGCGCGGAAATCGAATCGGAATTTTTCAATAACTGCAAAATGAATTTGTTTCTAATTTGAAATTGAAAAGCAAATAACCATTCAAAAATCAATAGATTGAATAATAATTAGTCAGTAAAAATAGTGTCGTCATAACGACATTTCGCAGTTTTGAACGTGTAAGCGAGACATATTGGAGGTCGTTGATAACCCAAACCTACTGGCTTTGAACTTTGAATCGGAACGTTGTTTTAGGTTTTGGGTCGCCTCAGAAACCGCGAAACTAACTCTAGTAATCTATTTCCAATCCAATTGAACTAACTCAATATAATCAATAAATTAAAATTTAGCTATTTGCAAAAAAATATCGCCTAGAAATATTTATTAGCACGCGATCAAGTTATGTTGTTATGCATGACTTAAGACAAGATAGAACTCATGTTGCTGTCGCATGTGGGGGGTCCATATTTTATTATTTTGTACTAAGTGCTATTAATGCAACGATTCCAGGATAAATCAATCGACAACAACTCATGTTAACTTATGCTAGATGCTACGTGACAACAAAATGTACGTTTTCCTTGCATCGACATCATTTTCTTTCAATACAAAAAAGTTGTGCGGTTATATTCAAATATGATAATACAATTTCGTCATGGTAAATTTGCATTACGGGCATTGCAACAGAAAATCAATTAAAAACAACACGCTTCTCATATCAGATTCAACCATTATGTAGGTATAAAGTACAGAAAGCTGTTCAAAAGTGTAACAGTATGCAATTTAGTTCAAGCAAATAAAATTCCATGGAAAGAATAAAAGAAAAGGGCAACGAGGAAGTGGATTGCGCGCTCGTGTTTTTATTAACCGTGAAAATCTGATTATTTGCGCGCTGCACGATATGTTATCATCGCATTTTGTTTTATCGGGAAAATTTCAATTACAATTGTACAGAAGGATCACGTTTCAAAAATTGAAAATATGTTCAAAGTGATTTATTTGAACGATAAATAAAAGTGCAAGACAGTAAATAATTGTTTCGCATTAAAATTTCGCGATTTCATGCATCTATTGTCGCATCTTTGCTGCTACGCGGCGGCATCTCTTCATTTACTTATGAATACGAAATTCCGATGTTTGCAATTTGTACTCTGGCCAGCAGTGACCACCAAATGACAATATCAGCGTGCATTATGCAATCACGCATCGCGCCGAAGATATTTGTATGCTTGCCATCACCATCACCATCGCCTCGTTATGCATTCGTATTCGTGTATTCTAATATCTACTTCAACTGGAAGTAACAAGATAAACTATGCACATTTATGCAGCGGCAAACTAACATTATACAGGGTTTCATTAATATTTCTTCAGAAGTACAGGTGTTATTGAAACGAACATTAAAATTGAAATTTGAAACATGTTTACTTTACTTACTACTAGACCAGTAGGTACTTAGTAGTCGTATTTATTTATTTCTAAAGCTGCAGAGTAAACCGTCAAAGAAGTTGCGCCTGGTGCGCACTTCCTTTCTTTTTCGTTTGTTGTCCTCATCTAAATGCGATAAAAGCGCGGCTTTAACAAACAAACAATAAGAGCGCAACAAGGCGCAAATAAAACTATTCAGGTGCAGGTAACAAACTTTGCTTGTCACAACTTTAAATTGGCATCATCTTTCAGTCTGCACACAAACAACATCATTATATCTAAAAGATTAGGGAGATGTATGAGTGTAAAAAGTAATTCGACTGATAACAAGAGATTTAACAGCTGAATTGAAAAGTTGAATGACATTGTGCGATAATTTTTCGTGTACGCGAAATTTATTTTTGTGTTTTTGATAAGAGTTTATTCAATGGAAATTTAAATGTTCATTCAGCACCTACGCAAAACTGGACACTCGTTATGCCAAACTCGCACATGTCCAGCATATCCATGTGAACAAGAAGAAAATAAGATTTTTAAGAGATTTCAATTTTTACGAGCGCATGATTATGCAGATGTTTTGTTTGATAAGATTTGAAGTCACATATTGGCTCACCCTGATGGTCGTATGTTAATGTTATCATCGCGATCGCGATCTGTGTATCTGGGTGCTGGTGGTGGTGGTTCGGTGCACACTAATGTGACCAGGACGAATAATAATAAGATGCCTTCTCGCCACCAGAAGGAACCCATTTCCCTGCAATTTTTAATAAAATTCGTTTAAACTCTTTGTTTTGTTCCAAAATTAGTTTGCGGCATGCTCGGAATTCGGAATGCAATTTCATCAGTTCAAAGTTAAATGAAGCATTAATCATGAAATCTTTCAAGTAAATATTTCCTAGTAATACCAGAAGTAACAGGAATAGAAGCAGCTTATTTGAGCTTTGATTAAGTTTTTTCGCGCATAAATGAAGCAAATCAAACGCGCCATTGAAAGTTGTTAAATGTCGATTCAATTTACAAGATCGATAGAAGGTTGTTTATTATATCGATGCATCTTGCACTTGCCGCGCTCCAAGTGAATTTTAATTAGAATTACTTTAAGAAATTTAAATAGCTGCTTCTAATGAATTTCATTGAAATAATATGCACGCTTAATTCGCGCAATTGTACATTTTCTACGCGTCTCGAAATAAAGTTGGAAATAAATTTAAACGAATTGTCATTGAACAAAATTTCGATTTTTTCTTATTGTTTTATCTGCGAGTCATGAGCGCGCATGTAACGGAAGCAAAATGATAAAATTCATCCGAATAACACGCACGCACAATTTCAACGAATCTCATCAACATTGCGCTGCGAAATATCCGCTGAAAACTTGCGTTGATTCTTACCTAAATTTGAATTGAGTTTGCGTCAATTTTCAAACCGTTCACAAACAACACCAAACTAATATAAAAAGTGTCAAACGCACCGACACACTATCATAATGATAATGCGATTTAAGCGCATCGATTAGTATTAACACACCAAACTGTAACAAAACAAGAAGAACAATACGGGAGCGAAATGAATGATGACGCGCGCGTGGGCGCGTTTCGATTCCTGTCTTTTCTATTCGATGCCGATGATGTGCACCATCAACAGTATTGTTTAAATGAAAACGCGGCTTATATCAAGTACGCGGCCCTGCCTCGCGTCTCGCGATGATCTTCACTAGGACAACGTCGGGAATCGACTGAAAGTCCGCACCAAACACAAACTTACTTTACATGATGTTCAAATCTATATCGAGTGCTGTACTTGATTATTAAAAGTGGCTTTGATAGTACTTTACTACATCACTACGCATTCTGGACGCTCACCATAAATTTCAAAAGTTTAAGCTCACTTAACTTAACTTATATGCTAAGCTCACTCAAACTCCAACTCAACTTTTAAACTTTTCAAGAAAATTCAACAAACTTATTCATCATTTACATTTCTTAATAATTAAGTTAGTATGAATAAGAAAATATTGAAAAAGAGTGGTTTAATATGTTTCAATGACATACAAGTTATTGAAGGCGAAATTATATGGATTTAGGAAATTGCCCCAATTTTAGCGTTAGCGACAATTTCAGCACGAGAATAGCAATTATTTCGTAGACGTAGACTAATAGTTTACAGACCTACATGCGCATTCTTTCCTATATGATCATCATCTCATCATGTTGTATAAAGATCTATGATGTAATTGCAAAGGACTAAAAGAGGAGCAAAGGAAGTGCGATAGCAATTGGATTATGAATGGAGCTTAAACAAAAATTGCAAATTAGGGCGCGCATTTTTTCAGCGTGAACAATTAGTTAACAAACCAAATTATTTAATTTATATCATTTTAGTTTTATGAGGTGTTAAGTTTTATACTTGTTGTTTGTTGGCCTTCACTGGAATATTTCTTAAGTAACAGTGAAAAGTAAAATGAAATACTTTATCAATGAAATGAAATTCAAATTCGAATGACACACAATAAAAGAGAAAGTGTTGCGCTAAAACGCTTCAAACTTCTATCTGGTCAAATAAAGAATAGGCAAATGGACAGTCCATCACGATCACGTTAATATCAATAAAGAACCTCTCAACTTAGGAACTTGGAACTTGAAAAATACAAAAGCTTTCATCTTCCACGTAGTATAATAAAAATACCAATGCAGAAAAGACCAAGTATCCAAATTAAATACATCTTAGCATTTTTATTGCTATATTTCTTAAACGTAACAATTAACAATTACATTTTATTCAATAATTTAAAAATATTAAATAAGTTGTTACGATTTAAATTTAAAGGATTTTATTCAAATGCAATTTGCACAAGGTCTAAACAGTTGTTAATCTTGATTTTTAACACGTTCTTAAGCATCAATCAAATTTTTTTCGTCCATTTAGCATAATAATATATTACAATTTTATAACTGATACTTTTCTTACATCGATGCCTGATGGCTCAGTCAGTAATCGCCGAGATGTTAACATGAAAATAAGTAAGCGATTAAGGTAGAAAATTTATTCAGTTTTATTATGTTAAGGTTTATGGTGACTTATTATATAATCTGATACTTCCTTAACTTTTAAATTTCTTATTTTTATGTACGTTTTTGGGCGGTTTAAAGAACTGAAAACAAGGTAAAAACCTGACCTAACAGTAGATAGTTTAAGCTCAGTGTTCAAAATTAAATTGTTGTAGGCGGATCTACATGAAAGAAGATCTTATCAGTGTGAAATATCATCACGTATCATATCATCAATTTGTATATTTTTTGAGCGTCGTCTTAAGGAAACTTTTAGGGTTAAATTAAATCCAATTGTTTCATTTATTTTCTCTTAAATATTGTTCTTAATTTGTTCTTTAAAAAAATAATACAAAATAAATTTAAAATGAGTTTAAAATGCTGATGTTGTACTTATGACGCCGCCTGTGAGGAATGCTGCAAAGTTAATGAAAATGATCCCGCTCACTATTTTAAAAATTTGCATTTTCCGTATATTTTAGAAACTACATGTTATAAGTTAACAAACTTGACATCCTCTGATAGTAGATTAAATTTTCGGTCTAATGTAATTATTTGCATGCGACTAAAACAATTTGTTCAAGGTGAAAATTGATTCCATAAGTAAAGTTTCCATAGACATTAGATTAGGTAATGAACCATAAATTACATTCAAAAAACACGAAAATTATTAGTGTTTCTTTTTGATTGTAAATACAATAAACGAAAAATAAGCACAAAAGATTTGTTTTATTAGCAAACCACATAAAACTGTAACAATTCATTTATTCATTCAATATTAATGTAATATCAAAATAGGGATACAACTTAAAACTACCTATTTTCTCCCCATCCCTATAATTATAAATAAGCAAACATGTTTTGCACATGTAATTATACTTGTGAATTAACCGTTCACAATCAGTAACAATAAATTGTGCATATTTGTCCGTGCAAATAACACATCTCCTCCTGATAAAATAATTAACACTCAAAACATAAGGATATTTAGACGAATCAAGTAATTCGTTATTGCGCAACAATCGCACATCTGTAAAGACAAGTAAATGTTGACAATCAGCTTGATGTTGATACATATAAGGATAACCAAGCCGTAAAGACAAGTCCATAATCTTAGTGGTGTCCATGCTGCTTTGAGTAAAGTCTGCAATGTTCTTGGATTTTGCCCAATCAATGATATTTTTCGAGTAATCAATAGCATTGCGATGTCGCATATCATTATAGAAACAATTTTCGATATGAATAAAACCGGAAGGAAATTTTTCTTTAGCATCAGTGGTGACTTCATCATCAGGATGCGCAATTTCTATGGCAGATACGTAATCATTGCAGCATTTGAATTGATCGCGCAAATCAGCTAAAGTTTGGTGTCCCAAAATGGCAAACTCATGAGTGTAACGGGCAAGATTTCGATTGTTGCGAGATGACGCCAAATATGGTTTGTAAAGACGGACGACAACTACAATGTGTTTTTCTGGAGTTAAATCTTCATCATCAGGGTTTCCCCTTGGAGAGGGTTCTGACAAAATTTGCAGTGGAGCTCTGCCTTTGTCAGGCCTAGTTTTCATTTTCAATTGTTGTATTTTCAAGTGACCATCAGCACAATTCTCGGAAAGGTGCTCAAAAGGCTCCCATATTTTAAGTTTCTCTTCAACTTGAGGTATTTCATCTGGATGGCCTAAGTTAGCAATATTGCATGTTTTGGCAATCATTGCTAATTGTTCTTTTGACACTGGGACCCCCATTATATGTGTTGGGGCCTCGGGTAGAGCATTCTTTGAAGCACTTTGGGTTTGCAAATGATCCTTAGTAGGAGGCTGACTGAAATCTTTTAATGTTTCGCTGTATTTTGTGAAATATGTACGGATATTGATAGGCTGAGTGCATATGAATTGTTTTGGATCTAAATGATCCATTTTCAGTGAATATTCTAGTTGCAAAAACAATTTTTAATTTGGGAAATTCAAATTACTAACGTTCCAAAATTTAAAGTTATTGCCCGATCGCTCTTAAAAAAAAATATAACCTTAAAAGCTTAAAACACCTATCCGGTGGAAGTTATCGCACAAGTACCTAGAAGTTCAATTTTTCTTAAAAATTCAGGAAAGATATCTTGTTGAACTTGTATTTACATTACTGTTTATCTAATTATTATTAAAATTATTTAATTCAAATTTATAATAAATTTAAAGCTTTATTTAGAAGTAACGGGTGTTCAACAAAATTTTGGATACTTCCTTCTTTGGTTATTTTCAGCAAGTTTCAGTTACTTTTTAATTCTATAGCGTTCGGATAACTAACGGCTAACGGCTAACGGAGTAAACAGAGCAATCCGAAAACCACTGTTAAAAATTTTAAAAAAATGATTTTTTACAAATGAAATAAATATTTTTGTAATAAATTACAAAGCCGCTATTCGCATAAGCATTTTTCAATCTACCCCGATCCGAGCCCCGATCTTAATATCAGGACGCACCAAGTTTTTTCCTAGTTCAAAATTTCTGTTGAACACTCGATACTTGAACTAAAAAAATTTGAAGGGTTGGCAGCACTGGTTCCATTTGTTGCTGTTGGTGATTTTCCTGTCATAATTATTGATGACAGTCGCGGTGTTGAGTTTGTTTATATGCGAAGTCGAAGAAATTGTTGTTATTTGCACTTTTTCCCATTACCGAAAATTGCATCATTAATGAATGAAACTGCATGTCAGCAAACTGTACGGAGTTGACCATCGGAAAGCGACCATGTGAAAAAGCCTCCAAACCGTTTGAACCTCACCTATGTGCGATGCGTTGAAACTAGGTTAAAGTAAATACACAAATCGCTAGGAAATTCGCCAATTTACAAGCGATTTCTTCAATGAGTAGCTTTTTTCATGCATAAAATAAATAGTGCTGCAATGTAACGACACAAACACTTTTGATTTCTTCGGCGTGAACGAGTTGAATGTGACGCGCTGAAGAGACATGTCGGTCCGCATTAACCTCGAGATTGGGCATGAGGCATCATTGCGGACGAAACGGACACAGGAGGGTTTCACACACGACTGGGAGGTCTTCGTGAGGGGTTGTGATGGTGCTGATGTGCAGCATTACATTGAAAAAGTTGTGTTTTATTTGCATGAGACTTTTCCTAAGCCCAGAAGAGGTACAAATCAAACAAGTTTTTTATTTGATAAAGCTTTCAATGTTGGTTTTCAGTGCTTAAAGAGCCTCCATATTCATTGAAAGAATCAGGATATGCAGGGTTCAATCTGCCTATTGATATTTACCTGAAGAACAAAGATGAGCCAAAGAAAATTAAGTTTAATTATGATCTAAGCTTGCAAACAAGTGGACCAGCAATACACAAATCTCAAAAGGAAAAATATGTGTTTAAAGAGCCTAACGAAGAATTTAAATATAAATTATTAAAAGGGGGAGGAATGGTAACAAATGCTGTTACAATAATTAATTTCAAAAACCATTTAAATATTTATTTTGGTATTTAGGTTGTAAGTTCTTCTAGTGCAACTGAATCTGAGAGTAAATCTAGCACAGACTCCAAGCAACAACTCGTTAACAAACCCAAACTAAGTGGTTCAAGTTCTGAACCAAAAAAACACAAAAGCAAAATTGAAGAACCACGCGAATCCTCATGGAGTTTCAACTCATTGTTCGGCACACCGATCAAACGTACGAAAACGCCGGAACCGAAACTCCCCGTCAAAGAGCCATCAAAAAAGGAGAAAGAAAAAGACAAAGATAAATCCGTCGACAAAGAACGGAAAAACAAAAGTCCTGTCAAGGATCGCGACAAAGACAAGCGGGACAAGGACGAGCGCAAGAAGGACAAGGCGAAAGAGCGTAGCAACAAGGATAAAGATAAGGACCATGAACGTAGCAACAAGGACAAAAAGCGAGACAAGTCGCCAAAACGCTCACCGAGTCCTCCGCGAAGGACTAGTCCAAAACGCGATGTAAGAAGCAGTCCGAAACGACCGCCTAGTCCGCCTGAAATCAAAATAAAGGACGAAAAACGAAGCAAGGATAAAGATAAGGACAAAGACAAGGAAAAAGAAAAGGAAGAAAAAAAGTATAAAAAACGGGACAAAGAAAAGGAAAAGGACAAGGATAAGGAAAAGGATAAAGAAAAAGACTATGAAAAACACAACAAGGATAAAGATAAAGAGAAAGAGTACAAGATTAAAGAGAAAGTTGCTTCTGTCAGGGAGAAGGAAGCAAGTCCAATGCCGCCTTTACCTCCCCCTGCAATCACTAATCCTATCAAAGAGAAGGAAAAGGAGAAGAAAGAGAAAAAAGAACCAAAACCGGAAGTGAAAGAAAAAGAACCAACAATTGAGCCGCCAGTCGATAAGAAAATTGAAGAAAAGAAGGATAAACACAAACATAAAAAGAAAGACAAAGATCGCGATAAAGACAAAGATAAGGATAAAGAAAAGGATAAAGAGAAAAGGACTACACACAAGTCGAAGACAGAAAAAAAATATGACACTTCCCTGTTTTCAAGCCCCAAACATGAGAAGAAGAAATTTCTAGCTGCCCCCAATGTCCTCAACATCCCCACCCCTAATACAACTCACAATGTCAATGTTAATGAGGAAGATTCGAATTCGTCATGTGCATCCTCCACGACCAAGGACATTGAACTGGTTTATAAACCACCCTCACCTGTACCCATACCTCCTGTGGCTCCCCCACCACCACCAGAACCTCCCAAAGTCGAAACAAAACCGAAAAAGGAGAAAACTAAAAAGAAGGATAAAAAATTAGACAAGGAGGAAAAGAAACGCAAAAGACGGAATGATCTAAGTGCGGATGAAGACGAGCCAGATGTGAAGGTAGCCAAAGAGGAGGATGTTGCCGCTCCCATGGAGCAGGAAAGTCAGGAGAATCCCGAGGACTATATGCGAATTTTACAGGAATTACAACATAAGATAATGTCTTTGCAGGACAACACAGAGCTTCAGAAGGTTGTTAAGTTGATTGCTGAGACAGGCAGGTACGAAGTGTCCGCGCGCACTTTTGACTTTGATCTCTGTCTCCTTGAGAGATCGACTGTTAGGCGATTACAAGAGTTCTTCTCGGCTTCGTCGTAATTTGTAATTATTTTCAGCCGGAGTAATTCAAGTAGGTAAGGAGTGTAAGGACTACAAGTCTGGAGAAATGAAGAAATGATGAATAGTTAGATCTCATTGACAAAGTCTATCAATTAATATTTAAAATTTAGTAATTTAAAATTCAACATTTATCAAGCTTTTTACACTATTTTATTATCATTTCCAACTAAAACAAATGGATAACTAAAATTGGAAGTGATTAGATGACACCACAAAATAAAACACTCATTATTCGCATAATTATGATGTATTTCGATATAATTTTAAATCTTTAAGTTATTTCTTTTATCGAATTGAATTCAACTTTAAATTCTGAAGTGTTCAGAAAAAATGAAATAGTAAAATGTAAATAATGCATATTAATTAATACAATAGTAAGTATATGAAGCTTTTAAGAGAAGCATAGTTTATTGATTTCTGTTTCGATGTGTTTACATTTTTTTATTAATTACGTTGTCGTACGCGTATATTAATTATACTATATTGTTTTGTTTTGTTTTATGATTTTTCAACGAATTTTATACCCAGAATGAAGAAGTTAGATATATTTATTATATGACTATTAATTATGTATCATTGAATGCAAGGTGCTCGTTTCTGGAGTTTCAACATGGGGATCTCGTAAACCATGAAATATACAAAGTCGCTTAAATGTGGGCAAAGTTCAACTTTATTAGTTTCAGAGATCTCGTGTTTTACAAAATCCCCATGTTGAAACTCCAAAAACGAGCGTGCCTCTATGTGAATAATATGCATACATATAACGTAAATAAGATTGCGCCATAGGAAATGACACAATTCACAAACTTTTGATTTCAAATGAAATCTTTCTAGGTGTTTAAATAAACTTTAAACTATTCGATTCATGTTTGAATTGGTTCAAAGGTACGAATACGAATTATTCAGTGCATTCGTTTGACTGTATATGTAAATAGTTTTTAATTGAAGAATGCTATCAATTTTTGTGCCAATAATTTATTGATCGAGCTTTTGATTTGTAAAAATTAGCAAAATTCAACAAAGCACATAAAGAGCAAACACAAACGAAATTTATTACAATGAATGTACTGATGTGTGTGTATACATTTACATTGTGTGTACAGATTAATATACATAAGTTTTGCTTACAGCTGTTTGAAATTTTATATTTAATTTGTTTCTTTTGAATAGAAATGAAAGAAAATGCAAGTGATTTTTACTTTTCGACTAAGAGAAGAAAAGAATCGTATTGGTGTTGAATTTTTATGTCGAGGTTTTAGTGGATCTCGACGAATGAAGGTCCCCTGAATCCAAAAAGTTGTTTTTGTAATGATGTCCGTACGTACGTATGTGCGTATGTATCCTTTTTTTGTTAGCACGATAGCGTCTAAACTATTATAGATTCGGTTGTTTTTTCGCGTATATCTGGAAAGCCCTAATCGTTAGGGCAAAAGTGTCTTCAGGGAACTTAAAGGCAACTAATTTTGCGTCTTTTTTGTATTTAGGACTTTTCTGTAACTCCCATAGTTTGCGTGTTATGTCAATTTTTATCTTTTTTCGGTGGTTTTTCGCGAATATTTGGACAGCCCTAATAGTTA
>JARJDT010024882.1:0-14134 GCA_030264655.1 Leptusa sp. GC000079 | reverse complement strand
GTGACGCGAGTGGCGCAAGGTGCCGGCGTCACTGAGCGCGAAGTTAAAGAGTTGATAACGCAGTATTCGAAATTCGCGGCGGTTGTCAAGAAGATGGGTGGTATTAAAGGCTTATTCAAGGGCGGCGACACCGCAAAGAACGTCAATAATGTACAAATGGCTAAACTGAATCAGCAGATGGCGAAAATGATGGATCCGCGCATTCTGCACCAGATGGGCGGGATGCCTGGGTTGCAGAATATGATGCGGCAGTTGCAAGCTGGAGCTGCTGGCGGTTTGGGTGGTTTAGGCAACTTGATGAATAGTTTCGGTGGCAAGTGATGATTTTTTATAAGTAAATAAACAGATTGAATTTTTAAGTAATTATTGATCATTTTGCAAACATTCATTTTGATATTGTGGACTATTGAATATTTGAAATATACGTTCTTTCATTATAAAATTTAAATTTCCTACAGTTATAACGTACTTTTGACGCAAATATCATACATGTTTATTTTATGTTTAATGCATATATCATTAAATCATTCATCAAATAATTGGAAAGAATATTGCACATGGACGCAGTTTTCATGAATATACGGGGTGTACATTAATGACTGAGATCGAAGTGGGCCATTTTGTATTTTTTATATGATGTCGAGGCTTTATGGATGTGGTAGGCTGTGCATCTCATTCCATATGAAGTAGTTGGCAAACGAGTGTGCAGATGGCGCTAGTGTTGTAGGAATATCTAATTATTTTTTTAATTAAATTAATAAAAAATAAACTCACTTTATGTAAGTAATTTTATTTCAATAAAATAATATTCAGAATGAAACAAATCATTGGGAAATCTAGGGAAACGGCATGACTACTTTCTTTTAAAAAGCCACCACCTGACAGGCGCCCTAAATTCTTTCGTTACTAGCGCCATCTGCACTAATGTGTACTTGTATAAATGGGACATTTCACAGCCTACTAACTCTATATATATATCTATGAAATACGGGGTGTTTCAAAGTGACAATCTGACTTCAGTATGAAATATCTTATAAGATAAGAATAATATGGGAGCAAAGATATTAATTAAAATTTGATTTATTAACATTCTGTGCATTTGCATAACTGAATAACTAACAACAAAATTTATGCCTTATTTCATTATTATTATTATTACACATTTCTCCTTTAATAATATGATTATTTTATTATCTACATTTATAATTTAGTTATTTTATTTAATAAGTTATTCAATGTATGTGCTTTCGCATTCTCATCCGGCATTCCACGTCATCACGCAACGCGGTCACTTGAATTAAAACATCACATTGAAAATCACATCATTTGTTTGAAATATTTTTCATATTTATAGGTTTTAATTACATTTATAGTTTAATCAGAGACGACATGTAAAAAATGTTAAATAATCTGCATATAAATATTAAGTAACAATCGAAAAAACGAAAACGAAAAACAAATATTCTTATTTTAATTTAATTTACTTAATTTACTCGTAAAATATATTCATAAAATGTTCATTTCAATTGCAAAATGCACGAAATTAGTGGACGTGTTAATTCAGCTCAGCGCTCTTTAATTTATTTGCTAATACTGCAATCGCCAATCAAAGCTCATCTTTGGAACGTAGCCTATTCATAGTTTCACTAATTTGAATAATTAACTAAGTTTCTAAATTAGTTTTAGTTTCCTAGTATTTTGTAACAGTTTGGAGGCGTGGGCGTGGGTTGTGCATCACACATTTATCTGGATATTTTATCTAAGAAATCAGCTTCGACTACTTTGTCCAACTTCTCAAGCACAGCAAGCATCTTTTTATCAACCGGTTTGTCGTTCAGGAGATCGTTGGAAACGGAGCCGTTGCATTCGGTGCGATGCCGATTCGAGCACAAACTTAGTGTTTTGAAGAACGGATGCAGTTCTTGCAGTTGATTGATTGAATTGACCGTGAGGAGTAATTCGTTTTGTTTGGTTGGCAAGGTTTCAATTTCAGTGTCGGCGTATTTGTGGTCCATGATGTCAGCAATGCGGCACACGTGCGGCGTAAACGACGGGATTTCAACGGCGTTGGTTACTTTCTCGTTGATCAAATCATCACCGACAAATGCCCATCGGTACCTTAACAACACTAATTAAATAACTGTTTTACCTAATTATTTTGTGCTTACATTTGAAATTGTGGCAAGGAAGTTGCAGGTAGTAACAGAGCCAGGTCGAGTAGTTTCGCTGTTGCTAATTGCAAACGCAACCAATTCGGATTGCCCAAGGCGTGAAGTCCATTGCTGCTGTTTAGTGTCCAGCTCGGCTCCAATGATGACAAATTTCTAATATGCGCACTAGAAGTAGTTTTTCGTTATATTTTTGCCAGTATGTTTCAACAAGAAAACAATAAAAAGGTAACAAAAGCCAAGCGTTAGTCAAATCTACAGGGTCTTAGAAAAGACAGTAAAGTATGGCACGCCTTATCACTTTTTAAGTGCCTACATAAATATATTTGATGAATTTAAATTCAAATTGTGTCTCGACATAATTCCAATACATAGAATTAATTTGATGCATGTCCCTACATAATTTTAATTCAATTAATTAGTGGCGTAATTTTTTGTTTCGTGAAATAACGTTATGTCTCGACAAAATAAATATATTCCATCCTATCGTATGATTCAAAACTTCTTGAATTAGAGTGTGCCATGGAAGAGAAAGATAGACATATAAGTCATGTGTATTTTTGAAAATCGGTCGTCAAATATTAATTTTCACATTAAATTGATACAATCCCAGACAAGCTTCATTTTTTGCATGGCACACTCTAATTCAAGAAGTTTTGAATCATACGATATATTCGGTCTTGACGACAAAATCACTAATATTTTGGGCATTAAAAAGCAAAAACGGCGTACCATGGTAAAGTAATACAAGATACAATACAAGTTTAGTTAATAATAATTACCTGCTGTTGTTCCTGTTCGTCCCATTCCCAAAAAAGCAGCAATAAACAAACAATTGTTATTTTAATAAGACCAACAATAATTAGTAAAAGTTGACTACACATAATAACACACAGAATGAATAACATAAGAATAAGAATGAAATGCATTTACCTAAACTCTTCCGTATCAGTAATCAGTTCCTGTTCAATTTGAATGAACACTTGCAGCATTTCGCTTATGATGATAGGCCAGAGCGATGTTAC
The DNA here is from genome assembly GCA_030264655.1 of Leptusa sp. GC000079. Classification (NCBI taxonomy): domain Eukaryota; kingdom Metazoa; phylum Arthropoda; class Insecta; order Coleoptera; family Staphylinidae; genus Leptusa; species Leptusa sp. GC000079. The sequence continues at coordinate 10,941 of JARJDT010024882.1, read as the reverse complement.
GTGCAACGATGACATTCGGATTAGTAGCACTCTAAAGCACATGAAAACTTGTGCTTGTATACTAGGCACACACAATCTCAGACTGGCAGTTAATTGTTCTACAAGAAAAACGAAAAACAACAAATTTAACATATTAAAATCAAGTCTTGGTGCACTAATAAAATAATTACCTTGAATGTCAGGCATGTATTTTGCATATTGGTCAGTTTCACTGCAAAAGATGACGAAGGCAAGGCGTTTTAAAAGATGCGCGCGTTGTTCATATTCTTGTTCTCGCGACGCGAAAATATTCAAGCTGCCGCTCTGCGTCATGGAAACGCGACTCATCAAGTCCCGAAATGTTGTATTATCATGTGTCATCAAGTTATCCACGATCACTTTCCAGTATTTCAAACAAGCATGGTCCATTTGAAAAAGGGTATTGTCAAGCAGTAAATCAAAAACGTCCTTCTTCCACGCCTTGCGCGTGTACTGATAGCTACTAAGACTCGCCATCAGCTTCGAACAGGCTTGAAAACTGGGCATGTTTCTTAAAGTATGCGTCTTCAAATACGGAACAATATTGTACATTAACGACGTAAGAATATTATTGACTTTGTCTTTCTCGACGGAACCGAAACAAATATCCAGGATGGGCGCCAGAATTTCCGACAAGACGAGTTGCGCCTGTACACTGTGGCTGCCGATAACTGTTGGTATATCGACATTGCTACCAGGCGTGATGCTACCACTTGGGACAGCGTCAACTTCCTGTTCTTTGACGGCCAGGTTGCGACGCAACCATGTTGTCTGCTCGAGGCACGCGCCACAAACTTGCGACACGCATTCGATCAACTTGGCTGTTACATCTTGCAAATCTTTTTGATTCTTGCGTTCTTCTAATGGACAGCATTTTATCATCAGTTCGTGGAGAAGAGCAGCGAGAAGGAATTGACATGGTGGCGCTAGGGAACAACCTTCTCGTATTAGTGCGAGGAGCGACGTCCAGGCTTCTTCTATTTGTGTAGGTGTCGCATTTCGCATATAACTGTTAAACATATTTCATGTTAATCCCTAGTTTAATAAACAGTATGTCCACGGAACGATTATACCAAAGCAAACATTTCGTAATTTTCAAAATACTCTTGTATAGTCGATCCTCGATCATAATATCGATTCGCTTTCCAATACTTTAAACAATTTCCTTTTTATAATTCTATTTTCAAAAAATTTAAATGTATAACCAGCTTTCTGATTGAAATTGGAAAACATATTGATATTATATTTCGGTAAAAACAAGAAATAAGTGTGATTTACCAATAAAACAATTCGAGAATAGAGACATCCAGAGAAATCTCTGAACTAAGACCCTCCGTAGGCGGCGGATTTTTTATCACAGCAGTTACAGTTTGCACCAAATTATCCAACGGAATTACCCTGATAGCTGATATTAAATAGACTAAATTATTCTGACTCGTATTAGGTTCCGGTAAAGCCTGAAATCAATACACAATTAATTTCAGTAACGTTTCAAAAATATCAATAAAAAAGTAACTATGAATCGAGGCTATGAATAAACTTACAGTTTTAACACTCATGAAAGGATTCCTCCGTTCATGCCAAGCAACAGCAATAGCAGCCAAAAAACTAGAGCTATGATGGACAGCAATAGGACTCAAAAACTCCAGTAATTGTTGTTTGACAATCTTCGAATGGCCAAAAACGCCCTCAAAGTCTCCCTCAATGGCCAGGACAGTTTGCCATAACTTCGCGACGCTTGAGATAATCCTCGGCATGTGACTCAAGATAGCTTTGCGGGAAGCTTGATAATTGTCTTGATTATGCTTATTCGTCAAGTTTATTTCCCCACCAATAGGACTAAAGAACGCGTTCATTAAATTATTGAAAATTTCAGTAGTGTTGATTGTAAAAGTGGATGGTGCCACTGTTGGTAGATTATGATTAGCCGTCTGCGAAGAGTCCAACAAGTTGTAATGGACAAGAATCGTCAACGATTCCAGTTGCGTTGTGGCGTAATCCGCGCATAGTTCACCACCAAGTTCAACCGACTTGTACGTATCCGCAATCTTCTCGATATTGTTGCATATTTGATGCACAACGGTCAAGGCAATCTGCTTCAAGTTATCGTAAAAGTACGGCAGGCAGGAAGTCACCATATGACACCAATTCTGATGCAAGTGCTTCATGTTCTGATGCTTGAGAGCGCTTAGTATCGCCGACAGAAACATGCTCTGTTGCGGGATTAAAATCGTCGGCGTCTCAACGTTGTTAACGATTTCACTTTCCGGAAACACCTTGTATTCAAGTATAATCAACGAATTGATGAGCCTTAAGAGTAGGATTTGATATGCTTCAACATATTCAGTGACGCGCTTCTGATTGTCGTACAGTTTAAAATTATTGAAAAGTAGAATTTCCTCGGCGAAAGACGCATCATCGTCGAAATTCCGCACAGACATGAGGAGACAATGCAGGAGGACTTTTTGCAAAGTGCATTTCTTCAGCGTATCCGCAATGTAACCGGAAAACCCCTTCGAGTTGTCGTTAACTATGTTGATCAAATGTTTAATAACAATGTCTAAAATCTCAAGACAATTCAGTTGAATCTGCAGATTGTTGTCAAGCTCGGTTTTTGTCAGTTTAGGGTCATCCAGACAGGGAAAGAAACTCTTGATGTAGTTCAACGTTATTGTTATAAGCACATCGAGGAAGGTAAATCCTCGATAGGCGTTGATGTGTTCTTGGCTGAGTTCCCCAGAGAAACCGTTACCTTGGATGCTTTTTCTATGACGCGCCAACAAGTACAGAATGTTGTTGCTGTCCAAATCTTTGAGACCCGACGTAGCCAAACACCGAATAAAAAGTAGGGGGTTCGAATTAATGCAGTTTTTAAGCGTGCGAAGCGTATAGATGATTTGGTTCGAGTCGAACACTTCGTAGTAGAGGCACAAGTGTTGATGAATGGGGTACAGAGTGAAGTTTTTCGGTTTGCCTTCATTGGGACACACCTGTTCCAAGATGTCGTTGAGTAATTGCGCGATGTCTTCATTAGCTTCCTTTGTTTCCTTGACTGATTTGAAATACTCGTCAGCAGCTTCAGCCGTTCTTATCCCTTCCAGTGAAGAGTTAACTTCACTTTCAGACACGTAATCCGACCAACTGTGTTGCAGTTGATCTTCAACTTCGGCGTTTTCATGCGTTTTCTCGTCCAAACTTTTAGACCGTTTCATACGCGTTACACGTTCAGGTATATCAATCTCTTCAGTAGTAAAGACCGACTTGGTTTCGCTACCCTCAAGTCGCTTCTTTTCCACCATGGAATTGTAAGTCATCGAGACAAATCCAGAGTCAGCGTTCGTGTTGTTGTCAGAAAGACTATCAGTTGACGACTGTTGTGAAGAACCTAATTTAGTGTAGCAGCCTTCAACACCGTTCGGATAAATTTCCTTGCTGCTCAAGGGGTTGATAAACAACTTAACATTGCCTTTAGGCCGGTCAATATTGGGCGAAACATCCGGTTTAAAGTCCTTGTTGCGTTTCGTAACAACACTCATATGGTCTGTGAGACTCGATGTCATGTTTACAACTTGGTTGCCTTTCTTGCCAGTGCGCGGAAAGATGAACCATCGTTTTTTGGACGGTTTGGGACTCGGTCCGTCCGTCACATGAAACATAACATTGCCATTAACCGAGCTTATCGCGTAGATCTTCTTCGCGTTGATGTCCTCCACCTTGGTGTTATCATCCTGGTTTTGGGCAACGTGGTCTGAGTCCTCGATATTCACAAAACGAATGCTTATCCGCGCAGTTGTAGGAGAAAGTAGTTTACTTAACAATGGGCTGATAATACGCGCAATGTCATGTCGGAGTAAACTATGCGTTATGAACGTTTCTGATAAGAGTCGAATGTTGGAACGCTCAGGGTTGTTCAAGTTGTCCATGATTTTCAGCAAGCAATGCTCGAAATTTCTCATTGCCGAGTTACAGGAAGGATTTTTCAAGTTAACATCCCTTCCTAGGTGCCATAAAAGAAAGAAACGCTTAAAAAAATCCGTGCATAGATTCTCGTCGATTAAATATTTGCCGATCACTTGCTCCACGAACGTTTTCGTATCGAACACATTGTGAATGCTATACAACAAATTGACGCACAACATTAATTGATTCTGATTGCTCAAGTAACCTAAGAGGTCCCACAATATCTTACAAATGCATTCCATTACAATTGTTTCGTTCTCAATGAAAGCAACATGTTGAATGTCGAGAATCCCCATCATTACAACGTTGTTGTTATTCGAATGCTTCTCAACACTTTGACTTTTCGCCATGCTGACCACTTTCAATAGCGTGTTCATTGAAGTGATCTTCACATTATTGTTCGATTTGAGTGAGCAGGCACAACCAATGAGGAGTTTCAACCATTTGGGGAACTCGCAATCATTATCTTCATGCAGAATATTGGGGAATGCAGCGAATTCAATTAAGAGACTCGAAGCGACTTGTACGGAATCATCGTAAATATTCGAAGCTTCTGTAAACGATTGCTGGCGATGTTCAGTCAATCCCGAACGCACTTTAACAGGCCGATTAGACAATTTGTTTTCTAGTAATTCCTCTAATTCTTTGCTTTGTATATTGTTGTCTCTAACGAGACCAGTAAAGAAGTTACAAGCGTCAAGTTCCTGCATTATAAACCCGGCAAGAAGTGTCTCGTAGAATTTCTTGTAGACTTTTAAGCACATAATAATATGTTTGTTTTCGATTTTTACCGGTTCCACATCTAGTTTTTCGACAACTTCCAAGCGTTCGATCTTATCAACGATTGCAATGGGTTCTTCGTCATCTTTCTTCAAATCATAAAGCTTCGAACTGGACTTGGATTTTTTGCTCTTGCTCTTCTTGTCAATTTTTGGGGAGTCTTTGTTTTTGTTCTTTTTCATTTGATTCGAGTTGGAGCGTTCGCGACTTGTGTCTTCCACGCCTAGCTCATTCTTAGACGCCTTTTCGTTAATCTTCGAATCGGATTTGCTCTTTTCTAAACCATTCTTCACGCTTTCCACTTCAGTCGATTCTTCTTTTTCGTCGACTTTATCGATTTGCGTTTCAATTTTAGAGATCTTAGGTAAAATTGTAACTGGTTGAATTTTCGTCAAAATCTTCGAAGATAGTTTCAAACTCGCCAAGATTTCCTCCTGTGTTATTGAGTTGATGTGTTCGCGCATTACGTTGACAATTTTCGCGAATAAATTCGGCAAGATTTCAACCGTATTCTCCGCGTAGGTTTCAATCGGTATGATGTCCAACAAAAAGTCCGTGAGCACGCAAATTTCTAGTAAACTCGGTTCGCCTGAGCCGATATCATTCACCGCGTAGTTATGCCGCGAATTGTTCTTGCACGCCATCGATTTTTCGAGCAACTTTTCGATGTAGGACCAAATGTAATAAGTCTGTAAAGTGTTAAATAGTAGATTGGCATTCCGAATCAGCTCTTGGCAATGCTCCGTCAAAAAAGTCTTCTTTAAAATGTCTTCGTCACCCTTCAAACTAGTTAAATTGCCGTTGAAACTGACGCAACGCGTCGCACTGGATTTGTTCCTTTGTAGATTCAAGCACGATGCATACAACGCTCGAAAAACATCATATAAAATATTGTCTAAGATCATCGGCCCGATTTGTGGCTTATCAAACAGCGATGTGAGTAGCCGATATGGCTTCACATCGAGCGGTATTTCCATGCTGCCCTGTTTCAAAATAACACGTATTGCTTCCATCAGCAGGTCAATGGCGACCGTCGGCGTCGTTGGCTCCTCGCCGTCCGACACGTCGTCTTCCATGTGAAATTCCGTGTGACGTTCCAAGCGCGTTTCGCTCGTCAGTAGCCAGGAATAGAGTCTTCGATTCAGCGACATATCACGGCGCAGGATTGTTGTCAAGGCTGCTGTTACCAGACGGACCATATCAGCATAGAGTAGTTGCGTGTTCCATGTCGGAAAACAAACCATTAGTAAATCCAATGCTGACCTTTGCACAAGCACGCTGGAATCTTGAACGGCTGCACATAATCCTGATATCTGCGCATAACATCATTTTATCAATAAATACACAACTAGTGTTTCATTAATATTTTATCATTTCCATGTGTAATTCAGAAAGTAACAATGTATTTCAAATTTCACTATGCATTTTCGTCAGAATACTTTTTTTGAAAATATTTCAAAGTTTTGAAAGCACCGGAAAAACTTGGCAAAACCACGTAGCTACTTTTAAAAAGTTATTAGAAATGTCGGAAAGGCAAATTGTTCATTTAAACATTTTGGGAGCAACTTCTTTTATAAATATTTTGGTTTTCTAACGCTTGAAGCGTTTTATTGTGTAAAAGCAATCGTGTTTTCTCTATTTTAAATATCTTTGATATCTTTTAAATATGAAATAATGCTATTTACTATGAAAAACAATCGATTATCTATACAATAATCACAAAGTTTTAGACAACAGAAAAACATGTACGTTTGAACTCATTAGCAGTACCCGAAAGCAAAATTTTGATAATATTTTCTATTAATTTTCTCCAAATGAACTACCAGAATACTAGTTTTGAAACAATTTTGTAAAATTACACGCCAAATACGTTTAAAATCGGCTTGAAACGTTCGGCTTGATAAAAAATTCACTGTCATTCTGAAAATTAATCGAGAATCAAACCCTTTCGCATTTAAAACTTCGATAAATAAAATTGAATTTCTGAAGTACACATAAAAGCAATGTTTTATGATGTGTGTGTATTACCATAACATCAATATCGTGCCCCATGAGAAATAATTGATCCTCCATGGAGAGCTTTCTATTGTAATGCGCTAGAATGTAGCTGATTGCTGAAAGACGCACCGGACTATTGCTGCGAATGCCCTGCCAAATGCACGTGTAGAACCAATCAGGCCCAACGCCTTCGCACACATTCTCCAGGATCAAATTGGTGCGTTCGAAATGATCTGCACCGGGTTCGAGACCGGGCAGTACCCCGCTCAGGAAGCCGCTCAATGCGGGTCGCAAACGTTCGCGCAATGGGACAAAGTGTGTTTCGTAAAGTAAGAGTAAGGTGGGACGAATGAACATCGCTGAATGTCCCAGTAAAGGGAACAGTCCTATAAGAAATGCATGATTCATTGTAATTATCGCTTTGTTGTTTTTCTAATTTTACATGTTATGCAGTCACGTGATAATTAGATAAGACAGATGTTTCACAAGTTAATAGCCGAGTTAATAGCCTTTTGATTTCAATTACATTTCTTATCACTTTGCTTATATGTATATGACCGTAAATAGCGTGTTTATTATTAATCTTTAAATGTCTCAGCAATTACTATGATTAGAAGGTGCACTTAATTCACGCCCAACGCCCTAAAATTTGTTTAAAATTTTCGAACTTTTCAAGCACGCGAACACTAAATAAGCCATAGACACGTAAACCGCATATTATTGGTGTCAATAACAAGTACCTAGGTATAAATCAATGGTTGGTTATTATTTTTACTTTGTGTTTGTGCTGGTTTAACTTTAAACCTAAAATATGTTATTAAATTATAACAAGTGTTTTCATAGTTTGCATTCGCAATTATTCTCGGTTCGTTTTCCAAATTACATCTAAATAAGCAAGTTTTTATGAAGTAAAATTTAAACATATGCTTGGGAAAATTAATAAATAATAATAATTAATATTCTGAGCTGGTTCTTTAACTTTTTTTAAATCTAATCAAGAGAGTTGTATGAGACCTATGAGTATTTATTTTATTTTACTTGTTCATAAGTATTCAAAACCCAAAATCATTGCAAAAGGCATAAAAAGAAAAATAGTAGCTAAAATTCTGAGTGCAGAGAACATCAGAAATTTGGTTTTTCCTTGTAAGCCATCTTTTCAATAAATTTAATTAAGTCGTTTTATCTAAAAACAAAACAATACAATGACTATTTGCATTCCTCTGCATGAAGGATGTTTCAAATTTAATTTTTATCAGACAATTAATAAACCAAATCACAACCAGTCATCTTGATTAAACATGGATAACGAACCGACATTACAATATATGAAACAAGAATGAAAACAGCAATTATTGATTCATAAACGGTTTTGGTAAAGTATCATATTTAAATTTCCCGCGCTTTGGAATTCACGATTGCCAACTTTTCATGGCCTCCTTTGCTAAAAACCGTAAATGAACAGATATTATCTTAAAAATTTATATTTTTGAAACGCGGTGTAAAGCACAGGGTGTAAAGTAAGTTTTAAATGTTAAAACAAAAAAACCGAGACAAAACGATAAAACCATCACAGTATAAAACAAAAATTTAGATAATATTTGAAACTAGGTAACAATTGCATTACCCACATTATCTAACAGAATGATGAAATTTATTACAGCTATAAAATTTAAAATTCGCACCCGCACCTACATTTCCCATTTTGTTTTGTTTTAAAATTTAAATTAATATTGATTTGGTATCGGAAAATTCAATGCACAGAGGAAAACCCAGCAAACTGAATGGTTTTATGAGTTTTTAAAAATAGCTCCTTAAACGACATACAAATGTGAACTGTGAAAAAAAAATAAATACAACCAACCACAACACAAATTAATAAATTTAAACGAAAACATTTGCATTGTAACTTCATAATTTCTATACAAATATAGATTTGGGCCTATCCGACTATCGGACTGAAGCTTAATGCTTTTGCTTTATCAAAATTAGAATATGTAAATAAATAAATAGGTTTAACTTTACTTGTCGGCTTGTCGCTATTATATTGAAAGTACAACAAACATTCAGACATGTTTGTTTATAAAAAACATTAATGACTCATTTTCGCAAGCATTTTGAACATTTTCAATTTGGATTATCTTCATTTTAATATTGGTTTTTCTGAAAGTTTATCAAATCTTATTTGATTTTAATTACATTAAACGCATTGAATTTATCGAGGAATTTATTAAACGAATCTCTCTTCTCTCCCATATATCTAATATAACCATTAAACCTTTACACTAAAAACATTTATAATCTACAATAAAAATAGCAGTTTCACTATCAGCAAGAAAAACCCTTTGAATTCTTATCACTTGCGGTTAAATGAACGTTATACTTACGGAAGTAAACAAAATATCGCAAATTGTTATAATTTACATAGTAAATGCAATTCCGAACATTTCCATATAACATAACATTTTCACATTTTGCATGAAACATATTTTACATGTTTTGATGTTTGTAGTGTTGTAAAAGTTTCGCGGTAATGGCGCACGTAAAAGAGTGTTTTATATAATTGAATCATAATTAATGCTAATGTCAAGACCCACATTTGTGTTCAGTGTCCACACAAAAATAACAAATATCAAATATCGCAATAACCACAACCGAATAAACTAGATAAAGGTCTTACCTGAGCCATAAATGAAGAGTTCTTCTGATAGCCTGTTGGTACCCATACTTTTGAACATGATATCGTAGGTTTCCAAAGCCTTCAGGTGCACACCTGATGGTAGGGCCGGATGCATACATTGCGCTAAACGTTTGCAAATTTTAATTCGCCGCGGTGTTATTGGAAATTTCTGATAACTATTTAAAACCTAAAATTTCCCACATTTTTTTAATGTTCTATAAGACTTCAGACTTATATGAAAATGTATTACTTTGTTTAATTTTCCTAAAGCTGATATTAAATCAGCCCATTCTGCTGTGTATTCGAAATTTTTTAATGCCTTATCAACAGCAGCTGTGTACATTCGGTACTTGGAATCAGTGAGCAGTTCATATTCCTCTTTGGCTATACAACTCATTGTTGCTATTAGAAAATTGTTACAAACCCAAGAAAACAATTAAAAACAAATGCGAAGATTGTTGTTTTGTTGTCCAGCCACAAGTGCCCAGATGTGCATCTCATCAATTCGTATACATTTTGTCGGTGTGTGTGTAGTGTAGACGTTACGAATTTTGCAATCGTGTTGTTCGATAATCGTAAGATCGTAAGCGTTCGACGTAAACTTATTACTCACAAACAAAATAATTTGTTAACAAAAATACAGAACTAATTTTTCATTCGTGCACAGTTTATATGGTTTAGTTTAGAGGATTCGAGTATTGGCGATGGATTACCATCGTATCACGTCCTGTTCACTTGTTGCGATAGCGTTAATTAGCGCACTCACATCGCGGTTTATTTATTCAATTATTATTATTACTACACAACCAAAACGAGTACGCACAAGGTGTCCGTCCTGTTCGTCCATTCTTTGACGTTTGCAACAAATAGCAATACGCACTGACAGCCAACAGCTGACATCATGCTAAAATACGACTCATTTTTATGGCGAAGTGAGACAGAGCGATAAGCATCACATAAATAAAACGAGGACGGGGCTATATTTTGATATCGTTCGGGTGTGTTCGTTCAAGAATGAAAGCGCCATCTACATTTACTAGTTCTATAAAAGTTTAAAAGTTTGAAACTGATAAAACTCTTAATTTCGACACATTGCACAAGATTACAAACAATATTCAATCAGTTATTAATATTTAACATCATATTTATTTATTGGTAATAAATTCGTCATGCATTTTGGCTTTTTCTGTACGTGGTTTAAACAAATAAAACGAAGACGAGGAGAAAAGCGACATCTAAATGCAGATGTCGCTTTTCTCTGAACAATAGTGGCGTTCGTTTATTCAGTTTGCTTAGCTAATTTCAGTTAATTTTGGATAAGTGTCGATTTTGGTTGATATTTTGTTTTTATAGGAAAAATATACATCGTTGAGGAATAAGGCCCTTTGTTAAGATTGTAGATTGTAGAGGAGTGGATCCGCGCTTGGGCGAGATCCGGCACGTAGGCCACAAGTGGGCCCTTTGTGCACGACTCCTGGAGGAATGCTCACACCTGTCCCGGCATTTGC
>JARJDT010024868.1:0-12299 GCA_030264655.1 Leptusa sp. GC000079 | reverse complement strand
TTAATATTTTTACCTTGAACTTATTTGTTGTATTGTAGTCGACTATAATTAGAGTTAGTGCAAGACACCTACACTCGTCACCTTAATAATTCTAAACCAAAACGTTGGAAATCATTTTATCATATTTATTATTATTCAATAATTGGTGGTAATGCGAATCATTCATTGAAATATTTGAATAATACAATTTAGAATTTGTGAAATTGTTGTGAATTTGTGTCGAAAATAAATTAAATTAGCAATGCAATAAGTGAAAAAATATACCCACATTTATTTAGTAATGTAATGCAACATAACATTTCAAGTACAGGGTCTTTCAGAATGAGTAAGATTTTAATATCCCGTTGGAACGTGGAAATTTATTTTTTCTATAACACTCATTATTTATAAATTAATATAAAAATAAAATTAGTAATTGCAGAATATGTTTTGCCAAGGTTAACAATTAACAACATTATAAGTTGGAATCAGGACTGGCTTACCCGTTAGGTGCGTTAGGTCATTAGCGCGCTTACAAAATAGTGGCGTCTTGGCAGGACATTTATTTTTTTAAATTAATTGTTTTTATTAACATCAAATTGATTGTTTATATTATGAAAAACATTTTTTACTGAAAAGTTCAAGAACTGAGCCTAGGGCACTTTAGAACTATAAACCGGCCCTGATTGGAATTATAATATTTATGGCAATTAATAGACGGCTCTTTTCTTCTTGTGCATGATCTTTCAATTCAATTCAATGGTGATAACATTTTGCACGTTTACTCATAAGAATTTGAATTCTAATTGCAAGAAGACTTGACTTAAAGTCGTAATGTAATGTCAACAAAATAACATATTGCATAGAGCAACAGCTTTGAGTACGCTATGATATTGAATATTGAATTTATCTTATACAATTTTGCATTTCTCAAGTTATTCACTTGAGAAATGCAAAGCGTGTAGTGTAGCCATCTGCATGCATGGAGCATGGCATTAAATGTCACATCACAATCGTTTAATCGTTTAATAGTCGTCTTTCATTGTGACGCCGCCGCTGATAATTTCAATGTGTGTTTTCATGCCCAGCGGCAGTTACCTGCTCCTGCTAGCAGCAAATGTAAAATGTTTATGAGATAGCAATGGATAGCAAAAAGCAAGCAGCAGGCCAGCAGGAGGAGGAGACCTCGTCGAGTTCGAGTTCGCTTGCAGTACCCAGTACCACTCGGTGACTGGTACCGAATTCGAATTCGAACGCGCGTTTTGAAATTGAAATAAAAACCGCGACGCGACTACGACGGCGACGAGGTTGGTTTGCCTCCCATTCCTAATTCCTTCATTTGATACTTGATACAGCGATGATACATGCGGTTTCAATTAAAATTTGCAATTAACATTGGATTTCAAGTAATTAGCAAAACAAATAACACAACCGTTAAATATGTATAATTAGCTATTAGACACGCCATGCCGTTTCACAATTAATTGCAAAAATCAATAAATATATAAGCAATTTAAGATAAATTAAACTTTGCATGCATATTATTTTAATTTGAACAATAGATTTATTTGTGTAAATTGTTGTACAATTCGCAATGAACTTTCGCGCATTTGCATTTTGCAAGTGTTTTGCATTCTGATTTGCTCACAGGACTGGATGAATTTATTTCCTATAGGAAGTTACCTAAACTTAGATGTTAGTTGAGGCTGATTCTTCTTCCTTAAAAAACCAAAGGCAAAGAGAAAACAATCATTAGAAATTGTGGGAATAATTCAAATCACATAATTTTCAAATGTCTCATATACCTACTTGAGTCATTCTTTAAAAGGCTCACCAACAGTGAGCTTTGATTGTATTCGTCGATGTGTGATAACAACTATTGATTCTCCTTTTCAATAAATAATGACACAACAAAGGCAATGTGTGTAATTTCTATTCTTTCATTCTGCATAGTTCTTTTAGCTGTTAATTCAAAATTATTGTCGTCGATTGCGCGATCCTGAACATAACATAAATACGAGTCTGTTTACCTTGATGACAAACCTCATACCAGCACGTTTGTTTGAAATTTGTTAGAAAACAATTACGCGCTCTTCACTCACGCAGAACATTGCCATTAGTTCATCAACAACAACAATCGCATATGAAAAAGTTGAAAAAGAAAGTGCTTAAACTTAGTTAATTGTTGTGAATTGAATTTTAAGTTTAAAGCGCTTTGAAACTTGGAGCGAACGATTTATGTCCGTCATTTACAGATGTGCGTCTATATTAACCACATTGACCGACGAAGACGATGAAGTCAAAGACATAGGTTGCGTCAAGTGGCGCGCAATCAGACGGACCGTTAGTCGGATACGAGGACGACATCACAGTTAAAGAAGTCAAGAAGGCGTCAGAGCGCTTTACTTGCTTCGGTGCTCTTCTTCGTCATTTATATACTTCGACCATTAGCGCATGTAAAGACATTATTATAGTGACAAAAGAGAAAGAGTTGAGTCATGCAAAGCAATATTTTTTAATTAAACAAATGCTTTCATCAATATTTGAAGTTTTTACGGTAGAGTCAAACTCAAATTGAACACTTAAAAACTTCCCGTTCTTTTGTTTCAAAACACGAACTGTGCAATGCACTCAATGGAATGAAAAAGAAGTAAAGCGCATGCAAATACATGTTAACAATGTGCAAATAAACAATTCACATGCATACAAACAATGTTCAACGTGTCTGAAGATTGAGTCACTCTGCGCATGACTACATTACCAAACTTTTGTGCAGATTTACTGTTATGCATAAAAATTAAATAAAATATGTACGTCAAGTCCTAAAGTTAAATAACTTACAATAAGGTTTTAAGTTGTGCTTGACACTTGCATTGTGCCTTGCATTATTAAAATTTAAAGAGAGCATTCTTGTTTAGTTATGTGAATGTGAATGCAAAGTGATGAAATGATGAGGAATAGGAAAAGAATGGGATTGAATTTTTCTCATACCCATACCGAGTGTATGATATTCATAGTTAATGAGACTATGTAACTGGCGTAACTGCGACAATGCATTCTCTATTGTTGTTCCTATTGTTACAATGAAATATGCGTTAACAAATGCTGCGATGTAGTTTAGCTTCAAGCTCCCATTCTTAACTCTGCAGCATTTTCTATACAACAAGTCTGAGCTGCAACAAACTTTAACTTGTTTTGTCTTGGAACTCAAAAACTCAAACAGATAATCATAAATAATTTATTGTAAATGCATAGTAGACAAATTAAAAGTGTGAATAGCGTAATTAATTTATAGGATTTCTGTTAATTCATTTGTTGTTGTTGTTGCCCGTTTAAGATTTAAACATTTAAAGTTACAACTTAGTACAAAACAGTCTTATAGTTTAAAACTAGGAAAAAGTAGAACAAAATCGTGACCTTCTCGTCTTCGCTCTTCGCTCGGTCTTGTAATAGTAAAATACATACTAAAACGATAAACTAATGAATGAAGTCAAGACTTTTTGTTTTTTATGACAAATAAGCTCCAACTGCCTTTTACAGTCATTTAGATTTAGAACTCAAAGTTGATTTTATCAAGGGTGTTTTGTTTTGTTTCAGAATGGCAAAAGTGTTAAAATGGGCCCAAAACACAACGCAGAACAAACTCAACATCAGCAAGAGCAACAATAGTTCGACACACGGCGAAAAGAAATGGATACATCCACCAGAAGCTTTGCAAAAAGGGCACATAGCATATCTGGTGAAATTCTTAGGAAATACGGTTGTCGACCAACCGAAAGGTTCGTGTTTTCTCGCCAGCTAGCATACAATGTTTCAGTTTATAAAATAGTCTAAACAATTGCTGGCCTTGTACGTTTAAATAAACGTTCATTAATGCACAAGTTAAATATGCAAATTGCTTGGAAACAACAATCGACTCAAATCGATATGCTATGTTATTAAAATAAGTTAAAGCATTTAATGCAAAGCGCGCGCGACGTGCTATTAAAAATTGCAAAGGTTTTTGAATTCCAACGATTGTTACAGGAATTGAAGTGGTCAAAGAAGGCATTAGAAAATTGCAGTTCAGTCAACAATTGAAAAAGAGCGAATCGGGCGGTGCAAA
Organism: Leptusa sp. GC000079; assembly: GCA_030264655.1. Taxonomy (NCBI): domain Eukaryota; kingdom Metazoa; phylum Arthropoda; class Insecta; order Coleoptera; family Staphylinidae; genus Leptusa; species Leptusa sp. GC000079. The sequence goes on along the minus strand of JARJDT010024868.1, from coordinate 8,215 downwards.
AATGAAAAAAGTTGAGCTCACCATCAGTGTTGATGGTGTGGCGATCCAGGAACCGAAAACCCATACGATTCTCCATCAATTCCCGCTGCATCGAATAAGTTACTGCGCCGACGATAAGGGCGAAAAGAAATACTTTTCGTTCATTGCCAAACAGCCAAATCAAATCGATAACGAGGCGGAAGAAAAACACGAATGTTTCGTCTTCATCTCCGATAAGCTAGCTGAGGAAATAACGTTAACCATCGGGCAAGCGTTCGAGCTCGCCTATAAGCGTTTTCTGGAAACTTCCGGCAAGGATTTGGAGTCGGCTCGCCGCGCGGTGCTCACGCAACAGAAAGTCAAACGCCTTGAGTATGAGAACAATGTGTACAAGCAGCGCCTTTTAGATCTGAGCAAATTCCCGAATAGTCGAGCGGAATTAGAGCAATATATGCGCAAGCAAGAGATCAAGAACATTCTGGAAGTGATGCTGCCATTGCCGTTAAACAATGATCACGAGCAAAATGGGCAGACTGAGAATCACCAAGTGAACAATACGATGACGTTATTGGACTTGGATACGGAAATTAATGGGACTAATGGGAGTGCGCCCCCGGCAGTTCCACCGAGAAGTTTCGATAATCAGCCGACTGTTGGTACCAAGTTGGAGAATTTGCTCTTGAATGATTTGGATGAGGATGAAGATTTTGATCCGCGTTCGTTTGAGAATAATCATACAGCTTTTACTAATGGGAACAGAAATGGCAACACCGCAAATAGTCCGCCATTACGTGAGTTGACTAACTTACTTTAAATTGTGTAAAAAATTTTCAACTATTTTTCTAGTTGCACCACCACCCAAGGCAGCTAAACGCAACCTTAACAATAACGAAAGCCCTGTCAAGTCCTTCGGACAGGAATTGTTCGCGCCAGCAATTCCAAATAACTTCGGGCAAATGACGCCCACAAGTGCCAAAATTCTAGATCCATTCGAAATGGGCGATTTCAATGCGACGAGTCCATCGTCTGAGTATGCCAACGCTATTGGCATGCTAGATAAACGAATTATGGAAATGAAGGTGCCTTAACACTTTTTTTCATTGTCACTAAACTTTTAACTTTGTTTATTTTTTAGACTGGATTTAGTCGAGGAATAAGTTTCGGCAACGAAGATTTCTCGTTGGAGAGCTTAGATCCGTTGAAAAACTAATCACGCTATTAAAAGTAAACAAAACAAAATACTCTGCATAGAGAAGTGATCCACAAAACCAAGAGTAATCAATTGTGTAAAAGATAAAGATATATTTTTGTGTTTATGTATATTTCGTCTAAGTATTCTAATATTATGTAAATTTTTCTATTTAAGCCAGCTACTGAAGGAAAAGCATTAGTGTTGAAATTGTTTGAATATCGATTGTTGCATAAAGTTGTTAATAAAATAGTTTATCTTCTTTAATCCCTCTCTAATATTTTATTGGGTGCTATTTCGTGGCACACTGCTAAAAATTATGCCAACGGGACTGTCGGCTAAAAAATTACCAGTTGTATTAATCGAAATTTTACATTCCATCCTGATTTTGCTGAAAAGTAGAAAATTTCCGAATCATTTTTTAAATGATGTCTAATTTACAACTCGAATTTATTAAAAATTAAATTAAAGTTTAGGCCGTTTACGTTGCAATATACTATGAAATTACAGTTCAGTTTTAATGGTGCTTATGTATAATTGACTAACTTTTGTGATTGATTACGTTTTCTGTAACATGATTACATTTTGAACTTTGTGATTTGTGATTGCAACCACAATTGCAACAACGATTATTTTCTCGGTAAGCTTAAATTCTAATAATTTTCAAAGTTTACGAAAATATAGACTGAGAGACGCAATCAATTCAACGTGTGCTATTCATACACCCACAATTTTTATGCTATAATGCGGCATTCAATTTGGACAACAGATTCCTACGAAGAACTTAATAACCTATGGAATGAAGTAGAATTTCATGAACGCCGGAACGGAACATAGCATAACATATATAAGACACAAAATACACAATTTGAGTCGAAAGCCGAAAGACTTAAACTTGGTAGGGTATATCATCAAAACCGATTCATTTTTGCCTGCATTCAGCACAGCTCTATTTCGTGGTAATAATGATGAAGACATTAAACGATAAATATTTATATATTTCAGTCAGTTTAATAGTACATGACACAAAAATGACTAGAGTTACAATACTTAGGTAAGTTTTCACTTTAACTTTGAATCGTTTTAAAGTTATCGTTAACCGCTAGGATTAATATTGCAATTTGTTATCGATGTTTTTCTATGACTAAAGTTTACTTTCAATTAAATTAAAGTTACGCTAATTACGTAATAACATATGGCATCATGGGATTAGTTAAACGTGTTGCGATTTGTTCTTTTGTTATTATGTTATTTAAATAACTGGCATGTTCTACACGTCTACCCTCGTCGTTACATTACATTCTATACTTTGATTTCGAGTAACAAAAAACAATTAATTGATTACAGAATTAAACAAAACAATAAATTTAGTTTGAGTAGAAAATTCTTTTGTTTCTTTATGTGTAGTTACAGCTTCTCATCTTCGCCTAAATCTTCAATCTCTTCATCGTCCGTTCCATTACAGTTGTCGCAATTCTCATTTTCGCTCTCGATCGAATCTTTTTCGGCCGCGGTGATTGCACTTACCGTCGTGTACTTTGATTCGGCGTCCTCTTCTTGCGCTTTTTCAGCTTCGTAAGCCTCCGCGACGCCGATAACAGACAGTGTCATCTTGCCGGCGAGAACGACGGAGGAATCGTTTTCGTCTTTTTGAGTTTGCGTTTCCGTTTTCGCGTCGGAGACTAATATTTTTGTGTTTGCTGGTAGCGCCGTGCCTTCCAAATAAATTTCCTACAGGAACAAAAACAACATTTTATTCGGATTTCTTACGGAATAAAATTTTTGATTTACCTGAGGGGGTTCGGTGACTTTCAAAGGCGGCGATGCTGGTCGCAATGGTGTTTCCGATGTCCATTTCTGTCCACCTTCACAACTGGCAGTTGTCTCCATTCCAACAACCTTTACTTTAGCTGATTCGTTTTCATCTTCTTCAGTTTCTTCGTCAATTGACTGTTCCTTGATTGAAGACAAATAACCATATTAAAATGTGGTCATAGTCTCATTAGTAATGTTAATATTATTATAATATTAGGAAGGAAGTTACTTTGGGATTTCAAGTCAAAAATGTTCTGTTAAAAAGCCGCCAATGTATAAATAAACCGCGCATGGTATTTAAGTGTAATTGAAGCGATTAGCCAAAAAGTATAAACTTATTAAGTAGCAAATCAATGGAGATTAAAAGGCTACCTTTCTGGCAAGTTGTTCGGCGGCCTTCCGGCGGGCCTCTAATTCTTCGTCGACCTCATCCAGGAGGGCCGACATTGCGTTTACAACTGCAGCACAATTGAAAATAATTGAACAGAATGATTCGGCTCTTTCTCATTTGCTTCTTTCAAACAACGCGATTTATATTCTTCAATTTGTATTTACAATTTACAAATTAATGAATGAACAGGCACTAACTTAGTAATAGAGAATTAATTATAATAATTGAGAGGTATGAAATTGTTTATTTCCGAAATACATTATCATCGCCATCATGCTTCGATTAGGTACTGTAATCGTACTTAACTTAAGTAATAATAATCCAAATCCAAATTAAGTACTTACTTAGCTTGGTAACAACAAAGACATAATACTGCGGCAATATACTAAAGAAATTATAAACCAAAACTTGTGAAATATTGTCAAAGATCAAAGAACCAACAAAGCCAAAGCCTGCTAGCACCTACAAAACGCCCAATAACGTATTTTCTTATTATATTTCGATAAAGTTTATTTAATAATTTCGAGTAGGAAGGATGTTTATAGAGGAACTAGATAACTAAGTTTATTGTCTTGTCTTGTTTTGTATGGGTATTAAGGCAACTTGTCGATGTGTTTTGATTGAATTAAGTGGACGCGTTGGCATTGTTAACACGTTAACAGCACACCTGTGAGCTAAGCGGTGCTTGTGCCATTTTGGCCACGATGCGCTCCATAGCTAATTCGGTTTCTCGCAGTCGCATCCTCAGCTGGACCAGTTCCTCATCCCCTAAGGAAACACACCGGTCACTCGGTTGCCGCATTCATGTGCATGTCAATTTCAATTCAATAAACAAACGAAACGACTCATCTCATTAATTACATTCACATTTAGAGATTTAGATTTGTATAAGAAAACGAGATGGGATCAATGCAAATGCAATGTCAATCAAGCAGAAAATTCGCTAACATTCTCTATAATACTAAGAAAAGTCACAAACTACGCACTAACTGTTGAAACATCTTTAAAGTCTTTGGTTTTGGTTTACGATGCTCTTGCTTAAGATTATTCTAAGTTTTATTTCTATTTCGAGAAGCGCAAGCATCTAATAAGCTAAGATTATTCTTGCGATTTTATTACTTACTCGCATCTCTCTCTTTCCATCCTTTTATTTTAGGTACGCAGGATTAAAAAATGCGCGCGAATTGTATTTATTAGTAGAGTACAGACACAACCATGCAAGCAACACATCAAATTCGCATTTAATTAAAAGTAAGTGACAATTTAAAGAACTTACCTATTTTACTGTTGTTTTCATTTCGCGCAGCCGAAGACAATATTTGCTGATCGAACACTTCACGCCGGAAGTGTGGATCGGGGTTCACATGCGGGTAGAGGCCGGCCACAGTGTCTGTTTGCTTCTTAAACAAGAGCTAATGCACACAGTTTTGTTACTACATCTGATGCGGTAAAATCAAATGAGTGTACCTTCATTAAAGTGTAGGTGAAAAAGATAACAATGCCAACTGTATAAATCGGCATGATAATTCCCATGCTGCTGCCTTTTTGCGAGGGTGGTATAACGCCACCGGCACCCCCCATCGGGGGTCGCATTCCTGGAATTGGTCCTGGCTACGAACAAACATAACAATTTACTAGAATAGAGAAAATAAGTGTATCCTTGGATTTTACAATTTTTAAGTGCTGAGTATATAGCTTTTTCAAACGGCGGCGGGCGTCTATACTCGACTTTACTCCCTAGAGACACTAAATACTCTAACTTAATGGTTTTTGCAGTCATTGCTCAACAATGAATCATATCATCATATAGGACATTTGAACCTGATGTGACTTGATGCATACAAAATGCATTTCTCTAACATTTTTTAGATCGTCAAAGTATTTGCGCGCTTTCATTTTGCAACTTGCAATTAGGTCAAAGTCCCATCGTTTTTATGTCAAGTACGCGCAGTTATAATACGCGATGCACATTTATTTTCGTAAATTTTCCGCATCCCAAAATAATAAACTAGTTTCTATACAAATTGGTTGCCAATGCAATGTTTTTTCTTCCTTTTATGTTACAAAAACAAACAGCTAATAAAAACTTGTATAGAATTTCAACTTCGAATCGCTGAAAAGTATCAAATTTGTTAATTTTCAATTTGAAAATAATTATTTGCGTTTGAAGTTGAAAGGGTATAGCAAGCGCAAATTTGTGACTGTGAATCCTTTCAAGTTATTGCCTAACAGATTCCGGCGGTTTTTTATTTGCTTTATTATTCTATCCAGTCACAAGCGGCAAGTTGCAAGAGCAAATCGTCGAAAATAGATCGCGTGAATTGGGCACCTCTATGCTTGTGCTGCGAGTTATTTTTAATTTAATTTTCATTAGGCTACGTTTGTCTAAATATTGTAAATGTATGTAATGTAAACTAAAGGTCTCACAGTTTGGCTGAGTTATTTCTGCACGTTTTGTGCGCTTATTTTTATTGAGATTGCCAATCGTTAACTCACAAGACGACCAAATCAAAATGTCAGCACTTAATTTTTCAACTATTCAACTTTTAGGGATGTTTAAAAGAGGATTACAGGGTACTTACTCGTCCTTCGACAATCCTTGGGGGTGGTTTAACAGGTGGAGCGTGCGAACCAGGCGGTATGTTGCTGCCACGTTCCCGAAATGCCGGATGCATCATTTCCGGTCGCAGATGTGGCGGCCTTTCTTGTCTTACCACTAAACAAAACATGCACTTGAAATTTTCCTAATCATCAGCTTGTTAATTTGTTAAATTAAAATGTTAAAAACACAGATTAAAAAAAAGTTAGAAATAGAAAAAGTTAAAAACGCAATGCCTGAAATTGAGATTAGTTCGTGATTCGTGACACTCTTCTAAGTAAAAGTTGTTAACGGTGCAAACTTCGGTTCAAACTGTCTCTTACTCGTTGGTTTGTATTCGGAAGCAATTTTGTGCGGCACTCCAATGGACCAGGGAGCGACACCGAAGTTGTACTTAAGACATAAGGACCCATTCAATGATCTGACTTCGTTAATGATCCGCTTGACAGATATTCCCAAGGGCAGTTTCTGATCCAAGAAAACGGATATGTCAATGCCGCACGTTTTCAACACTTCTTCGCGGCATTTTGTCACGATTGCTTTGTGATTTTTCAAGCTTTCGCCGCCCGTGTCGATTATATTACTGCATAGTTCGGACATCATTTTTATCGTGTTTATGTCTTTCTCGGCGTAAACATCACAACAACCTTAAGAGGTAGAGCAACGACGCACACAAAGAAACAAACAGTTAAATAGTGAAAGAAAGAAAAATTAAAACACGATACAACATCAATTTATTTATTGAAGTGTTGCAAATTGAAATTATTAAGAGAAGAGAAGAATTGGAGACTTACCGTTACTTCTGTCAGCCGCGTTCGGCTTGATGTACTCATCTGCAGCGCCGAAGAACATCGGCTGGAAGACTTTAGGCCAAAGCACCGCGAAGCAACCGACAACGATCACGACTACAATCATGGTTTTCTTGGGTCCGATATCTGGCCCAATGGATTTGTTATTGTTCGTTGTTTGCGCTGGAAAGCCATTTCCGGAGCGCGGTCCTTCGGTCATTTTGCTATAGGATTTCGATTTGCATTCGTACGCGCACACGCCTTCGTTCGTTTCGCACTTCGCACCGCTTCTGAATAGCGACGCGACGCCGACAGCGACGATTTTCCATTTTCCGCTTTCCACGCTCGGAAAACTTCGTGGGGCCGAAGCTCAAATGTGCTAAAATAGAATCGATGGAAATTGCTCACATGCGCATTTATTAAAACGCTTTACTTGAAAAGTTCAAAGACATAATAGTGTTAATATCGGTTCACGATTCAAATTTGATCAAATAGAGTAAGTAGTTAAATAATTAGTTTTAATTGCAGACAACTATAATTACGTTATTATTAATTGACAATTTAAATTTTGTCAATTAAAATAGAAAATACAATATTCGAGACAAACTCAAGACGATGTAAGCATAAATGTGTCACGAATTTTTGTATTGGATGGAATAGCATGTCATTTTTTTGAAACAATCTTGTGACAATTAAAAGTGTCTTCAGGGAACTTAACGGTAATTATTTTTTGCGTCTTTTTTGTATTTAGGACCTTTCTGTATCTCCCATAGTTAGCCTGTTATGGCGATTTTTGTCATTTTTCCGTGTTTTTTTGCGAATATCTGGAAAGCCCAAATACTTAGGACAAGAGTGTCTTCAAGGAAATTAAAGGTAATTAATTTTTGCGTCCTTTTTGTGTTTAGGACTTTTCTGAATCTCCCGTAGATGGCTTGTTATGGGGGTTATTATATTTTTTCCGTTGTTTTTCGGGAATTTTTGCGTCTTTTTTGTATTTAGGACTTTTCTGTATCTCCCATAGATTGCTTGTTATGGCCATTTTTGTCTTTTTTTCGGTGGTTTTTCGCAAATATTTGGACAGCCCTACTAGTAAGGGCAAATGTGTCTTCGGGGAACTTAAAGGCAATTAAATTCTGCGTCTTTTGTGTATTTAAGACTTTTCTGTATCTCCCATAGTTTGCTTGTCATTGCGATTTTTGTCATTGATTCGCGAATATTTGGACAGCCCTAATAGTTACGGCAAAAGTGTCTTCGGGGTACTTAAAGGCAATTAAATTTTGCGTCTTTTTTGTATCTAAGACTTTTCTGTATCTCCCATAGTTTGCTTGTTATTGCGATTTTTGTCTTTTTTTCGCGAATATTTGGACAGCCTTAATAGGTAGGGCAAAAGTGTCTTCAGGGAACTTAAAGGCAATTAAATTTTGCGTCTTTTTTTGTATTTAGGACTTTTCTGT
>JARJDT010024842.1:0-12833 GCA_030264655.1 Leptusa sp. GC000079 | reverse complement strand
TTGTAAACATTGTTGTTGGTCGCCGTGTAGTGCGTCAAGTGATACAAATAGAACTCGGTATCGCAAGGCTGCGGATTCGTCTTGTTGACCAGCCACCGTTGGTCAAAGTCCTTCTCGAAAGCGCGCGCCTGCGGCACGTCCTGCTCGTCATCCGCCTCCTCCTCGACATTCGCATACGGTTCAGTGACAACAAAATCGTCGCTCGGACGAGCGATCGACACGCGCGCAAAGTAGACCACCGTCGAGAGGAACCAGTAGAAGATGTCGGCGAAATGTCCAAAGGGGTTGGCGAACGTCGTCGCCGGACTGCCCGTGATGACGTTCGGAAAGCACGTCGCTTGGTAGTCGTAGACGCGCGTCCTGTTATAAATGCCCTCCTCGTAGAGCATCTCGAGGATGTCGGCGCGAAAATCGCCCAGGAAGCGACCCGTATTGTTGCGGTCGTACGCGACGACGACGAAGCCGTTGTCGTCCAGGAGCATGCACGCGAGCTCCTCCGACGAGCAGGTGCGCTTGCACGTCGAGTCGATGCAGTGGCCGGTGATGTTCTGGAAGAGCGTGTGCAGCGCACGGTGGTAGATCTGAAAGCCGACGACGCCGACGACGGCCTTCATGCGCTTGCTGCCCTGGGTGTCCTCCTTGAAGACGGCGTGGCTCGCCGTCACGAGGATGTCGTTCTCGTTGTCGGCGAAGTCGGCGTCGAACGGCACCGCGTAGACGAAGCTCCGTGGATGCTTGTAGTTTTGTTCGACGGCGCGTCGATACCACACCTCTTCGGTGGCGTGCGCGTGCCGGTAGTGGAAGTGTGGTTCGTGGGTCTCTTTCGCTTGTTGGCCCGTGTTCTGCGGGAAGTCCTGCCAGCGCGTGAGGCCGCTGTGCGTCGCCAGGAAGGCGACGGTTATGCCAAAGCGCTGGATGAATTCGTGTCTGAAAGTTTATGTGTGTTACAACTTGTTCACGACATTTTCAAAAATTCAAGTTTTTATTTATTTGCGGCCAGTTTCAAACATAATTTTGAAGAAAAATGGGTAAATTCGTTGAAAATTTGAATTTATCAGGATAAACTTCTTTGTTTAATCGTGGCCGATAATACAGAAAACTATAAATATGCAGAAATCTGTAATTTAGTCCTCGGTTGCATAAGTTAAAGAATTAGCATGTTCCAACTTATTCACATCACGTTTTTTTTTATTTATTTGCGGCAATTTTGAAACCGATTTTTAAAGAAAAACCAGTTAAATCGTTTGAAAATTTGAATTTCCCAGGATATTCATTTATCTCATCATGGCCGATAATATAGAAAACTATAAATATGAAGAAATCTGTAATTTAGTCCTCGGTTGTATAAGCTAGATAATTCGCATGTTAATACAAAGATATCAAGTTTCTACATATTTGCGATCATTTTAAAAGCGAATTTTGAAGAAAATCGAGAAAAACCATTTAAAAATAGGAATTTACCAGGGTAAATTTAATTCGTCATGGCCAATAATAAAGAAAACTATAAAAAAAACAAGAAATCTGTAATTTCGTCATTGGTTGCATAAGCTAGAAAATTAGCATGTTAAATCTTATTCACGACACGTATTTCTTAACTTTTACAAAAATAGCAAGTTTTTATTTATTTTAAGCCATTTTGAAACAAATTTTGAGGAAAAACGTGTTAACCCAAAAAAACCATTTGAAAATTCTCTGTTTCATCATGGCCGATAATAAAGAAAACTATAAAAAAAGAAATCTGTAATTTAGTCATTGGTTGCAAATAGCTAGAAAATTAGCATGTTAAATATTATTCACGACACGTATTTCTTGACTTATACAAAAATATCAAGTATTTATTTATTTGCGGCCATTTTGAAAGCGAATTTGGAAGCAAAACGTGTTGAAAACCAGAAAACCATTTGAAAATTTGAATTTCCTACAATAAATTCTCTTTGTTTCATCATGGCCGATAATAAACAAAACTAGAAAAAAAGAAATCTGTAATTTAATCCTTGGTTGCATAAGCTAGAAAAGAAAGAAACATATCCTCGCTGCATCAAGTCCAAGTGAATAAAAACTTTTCGTCGAAAAGAAAGGCAAGAATCAAGAAATAAAAAGTGTTGTACGTTACCTTGGCAACAAAGCCATAAGCATTGCAATTGGTCTAAAATGTGCCCGTAAAAGAACAAAGAAAACAAGTGCACCATGTAATAAAATGTAAGGAACAAACTGTTTGCAACAAGTTTGCATTGGCGAACGAAACGAAACTCACCCGTTATCGTCCTTATTGGACGCGCTAATATTCGTGTGAAACCACTCAGTCACCTTGGCATCGTACAGAACGCGATTGATGAGCGTCCGATCGCAATAACTGAAGCTATTATTCCATTTCCAGCCGGGCGTGCTCATCTTCTCGAGGAAGTGCAGCAGCTCCTCGCGCGGCGACTCGAACGGATGCTTATCCTGGTGCAGATAGCGACAATAGTGCCAGCGCGGATGCACCGTCCAATTGCCCGTGAAGAACTGCGTCAGATTATTGTTGTGCGTGACGAAGATGCGATGCTTGTCCTCTTTGGCCTGCTGGTCGATCTCGAAGAGGCCGTAGCGGTCGGGGATGGCGAGCACGAGCGTAAAGGGCGTCTCGTCGATGCCCTTGTAAAAGTAGTGGCGCTTGCCGAAGAGGATGCGATTCATCTCATCGAGGTGGTACTTGACGCGCGCCTCCCGCTTGCCGGTCGTCTGATTGACGACGGCGGCGCGCAACGCAATCATCTCGTCGCTAAACTCGCGCGGTTCGGTCTCGTCGTCGAAGAGCTCCGCCTCCACCAGGTCGACGCGGTTGTACGCCGGCTTCAGTATGCCTTGGAACTGTCAAAAAACGAGCAAATAGCACACAAGTGAGGTTAAATTTGAGTTTTTTTAGGTTATTACGATTGGTCGAAGGTCGGGATGCAGCAGGATGTAGCCGTTGTTGGTCACAATGAACGCGTAGCCGTTCACGCCGATCTGAAACGAGAAAAATTGCAAAAATTCAAGATGGCGACTTGTGCGCTATTAAAATGGCGTCGCTGGCTTACGCGATAGGGCAATAGGAGGCGCTCGATGTTTTCGATTGGCACGTCGGTTCCGGCCACGCCCAGCAAGTTGGCGATGCGTGTCTGAAAATAGGCACATTTAGAGTGGGGGTAAGTGCGACGGTGCGCAACCTAACCTAAACCTAAAACTACTCGTAATTTATTGATGTAATAAAAAATGTTGCGTTAGTCTCTAGTGTTAATTCTATGTTAGCAGCTAATAATTATTTGTAAGTTCAACTACGGCCTAGTTAATTATCACTACAAATGATTTAAGTAATTAATTATTAGGTAATTAATTAATTAGTTTAATCTAAAATTGTAAATGCGACGACGATTAACCCAACAAGCCTAAATAATTGTTATATATTATGACTAAGATAAAATGTTTGACTAGCTGCTTGACGAGACTAGAACTTGACTTGATTGACGATTTACCTCCTTGGTAACTGTTATCCAAATCTTTTCGTTGATTTGTATCTTTTCTGAAATGTTCTGCGAACAGGTTCAGATATAAAGCGCGCACGACCCAACACATATTTTGTATTTAGAAATGTTTGTGAGATTTTTGGTATTTTTTTTACCGCGTTTTGACGTTTGTCGTACACTGGTAGCGAGACTGAGGTCATCATTCGGTAGATTTGCGACTCGCCTTCCACTTGATCAGTGTTAAAATCCATCTGCAAATTGTTTTTCGATTTTGTTATTCAAATTTATATCTATTTTTTTTGGGAGAAAAGCAATGTGGCAACACTGCGTTGAATTGCGAAATGTCAAAACTGTCAATCAATGAGTAGCTTATATTTGAGGTTAGATCTGTCTAAAAATTGTAATAACTAAAACAATAGACAAATATTTGGATAAAAGGACACAAAAATCGAATAATCCTGTAAAAAACTTGGAAATTTCGAAAAATCCAAACCAAAACTCGATAAATCCAAGAAAAAGACTTGAAAAATATAAAAATAAATAATTTCGAAAATTTTGTGATAAAATAAAATTGAAATATTGAAAATTCCAAAGAAAACTCAGAAATCAAAAGACAAAACAAAAAAGTAACAATTTCAGGAAATCTAACAAAATTTGGGAAAAAGTCGAAATTGTGAAAAAATAAAAACTAAAAAAATCGAAAATTCAAAAAAAAACTCGAGAAATATAAATTTAGACTCGAAAAGACCCCAAAAAACCCAAATTTCCCATTGGCAACAATGGCAACACTGCCCAGAAATGACAGAATTGACATTTGACAAGCCATTAGTAGCGCACATTTGAGGTTAGGTTTACTTACGCGTCGTTGCTGATACAAATACTTCCGATCAGTGCTGTCGCCATAAACCGACGACTTGTTCCGCATTGCGAAATACATATAGAAGCGATCCCGTTGCTTGGTGCGTTCGCGCGTCAACCACAACCAATTCGTCAGCTTCGGATCCATCGCGTCCGCATACACCGGCGACCAAGTGGGCCGCGGCTTGAGCGTCGGATTCAAGACCATGGGGCGCGCCATAACCGGCAAATAATTCAAGACCTGCTCGCGCACCTCGGCGTACGTGCTCAAATGCACGTAGTAGCCTTGATTCGCACACGCCATCCACTTTACCTCACGGACATCGGAGACCTCCCGGCCGATCAGGTACGTGAAGACGCGCACGGGCATAAAGGGGAGATTCTTCCAGTTGTACTCCTTGAAGATCTCCTTCAAGTAGTGAAGCCGTTTATTCATTAGTAGAATATAATATCTTATAATATAATTAAATTATATAATTATATTATATTATTTTATAATTATATTATATAATTATATTACATTTATTATATTATAATATAATATAATACAACTATATAATATAATATTATTAAGACAAAAATTGATTATTCAAATTTGAAATAGTTGATTTAAACATTAATCAAGTTTCATTAAAAAATACAATAAAAATCAATTAAAAAAAAAACCAAAATAAATTATATTATTGTTGTATAATTATATTACAATTAATATATTATAATATAATTATATTACAATATATTATAATATAATATAATACAACTATATAATATAATATTATTAAGACAAAAAATGGTTATTAAAATTTGAAATAGTTGATTTAAACATTAATCAAGTTTCATTACAAAATACAATTAAAATCAATTAAAAAAAATCTAAAATAAATTATATTATTGTTGTATAATTATATTGTATAATTATATTAATATAATATAATTATATTACAATATATTATAATATAATATAATACAACTATATAATATAATATTATTAAGACAAAAAAATGATTATTAAAATTTGAAATAGTTGATTTAAACATTAATCAAGTTTCATTAAAAAATACAATTAAAATCAATTAAAAAAAATCTAAAATAAATTATATTATAGTTGTATAATTATATTATATAATTATATTACAATTAATATATTATAATATAATTACATTAATATAATTATATTATAATTATATTATAAATTATATTAATATAATTATATTACAATATATTATACTATAATATAATATTATTAAGACAAAAATTGATTATTAAAATTTGAAATAGTTGATTTAAACATTAATCAAGTTTCATATAATCGATTAATTAAAAAATACAATTAAAATCAAATAAAAAAAATCCAAAATATATTATATTATAATACTATAATATAAAATAATATCCCTAATAAAAATGTTATATTGTGAAAATATTGTGTAAACATCTAAATTAGATGAAAGAAATTGTGCATAAAACGAATTACAATATTGTGCTTGTAGATAATGTTAATATACATATACATATATTGTGCTTATATCGAAATTCAGTATTTGATATAATTTTTGTAAAAAGTTGTCGCTGCAGCCAGGGTTTGAACAGGTGTTGAATTTATATAACCGCAACCTCTGCGCCACTAAGGGCTTCTCACTGAATTCCGTTAATTAGTTATATTAAAATAATGTTTTTTAAGTGTAACAGTTTTAACAATTTGTGATAAAAAATTTGCTTTTTTTTATCGCGAGTATTAGGCAACCAAAATCTTTCAAATTTTTAAATTGAATTTCGATTTTTGCACAATATTGTGTTTAGATAATTTCAGATATAAAACACAATATTGTAAATTAATATTGTGATTTTATCGTGTTAATATTGAATTACTTTCCAAGTTGTTCAATTGAATTTCGATTTGTGCACAATATTGTGTTTAGATAATTGCAGATATTATAAAAAATATTGTAAATTAATATTGTGATTTTATTGTGTAAATATTGAATTACTTTTTCTAGTTATTCGGTGTTAGCACAATATATGCACAATATCATATCCTTTTACCTTGAAATTGTAGTAGACGCCGTCGGTGACGAGCATGATGGCCTGATTGCATTGCGCGCCCTGCCCGGGTCGATTCTCGCGATAGTCCTGCAGGAGTTCAAAGGCGCGCGTCAGCGCCAGCGAGAAGTTGGCAATCTGCTCGGTGCGGAAGAGCGGCATCGCGTCCTTGAACATGCGCACGTTGGCGAGGTTCGCCTGCACCAGGTGCCCGTCGAAGCACTCGATGAGCGGATCGGTGGTGTTGCTGAACGTGTAGATGTTCACGTAGTCGTTGTTGCCGAGCGTGTCGAGGATGTTGTTGACGACATGCTTGGCGATCTCGCGCCGCATGCCCGTCATCGAGCCGGAGCGGTCGATGAGGATGACGACGTCTTTGGGCGACGAGGCGGCTTCGATGTACCAGTTGCGCATGCGGCAGTCGTACAAGTCGACCGGCTCCTGGTTCCAGATGACGCCCGGATACTGCCGCATGAAGCCCGTCGATGAGCCAAAGTATTGCCACGAGATGGAGGGGTCCTGCTTGAAGTTGTCCTTGAAGCTCTTGTCGAGTTCTTCGGACCATTTTATGCCTTTGATTACTTCCGGTGCTGTTTTTTAAAAAGAAATTGTATTTTTTGAAGAGTTTTGAAAGAAATCAATGCTTAAATGTATGGTTTCACGAGACAAGAATTCTTGTCTTGTCTCGAAATATCAAGACAAGAAATTTGGGTTTCTTGTCTTGCGTTTTTGTTTATTTTCTCGAAATTTCTTGAAATTTCTCGATATTTCTGGTCTAATTTCTTGAAAAATTTAATCTTGTCTTGTCTTGATTTTTCCATATTGCGTCATGTCTTGAATTTTGTTGAAATCAATACAAAAATTTTTCAAAATTAAGACTTTCGTGAAATCCTACTCAAATCAGGAAAAATTTGAGAAATCTAAGGAAAATGTGAACAAAACTGCAAAAGTTAAGAATTCCCTTTTGAAAATCCAAAAATTACTCGGAAATTTTGAAAAAAAACTACAAATAATCAAGAATTGAACAAAATTGAAAAGTTAAAATTTCAAATTCGAAATATTCATAAAAACCGGACAATTTAAGAACGGAATTGAAGAAAATTATCCCAAGAAAAACACGAAAAAACACGAAAATTTTCTAAAAAATCTCAAAGTAAGAAGTTTGAAAAAAACAGAATAATCTTGGAAAAACTGCCCATATTTAAAGCAAAAATTGCAAAAATCTTAAGAAATTCGAAATTTCTGAATCAAACGGAAAATTCAATAAACTTATTTTGGAGTTTTTGAGAAATTTTGATAAGAAATTTATTTGTTGAATCTAAAAAAAAAGTTGGAAAAACAAAAGAAGTGTCGAGAAATCTTTGAACCTGATCGGCAACCCAATATACTTTTCCGCCTTTTTTTCCAAAAGTGAATGAATAAAATCTTACAAAAAGTATGTTGGGTTGCCAGTCAGTACTTAAGTATTTTAAATGTTTTTTTAATCTCTAGAGATTGACAATCTTGAAATTGCTTAGCATTTTTTTAATTTTAATGAATTTTTAGATAAGAATTTCTTATGTTTTTTTAATTCTTTGGAGTTTTTGTTGGGGACCAGATACTATTTCGGTTTTTAATTTTTTAAAATTTCTGAGTTTCTTATGGAATTGGCTTGTTTGAAATATGTTTCTTTTTGAATTTTATGAGTTTTTAATGGTTTCAATGAGTTTTTGGTTATTTCCTGAATTTTTTTCCATAGTATAAAACGACAAAACTGCGGCCAAGAACGGCAACCCAATATACTTTTTCGAAAATGCTTAATGCGATTTTTTCCAAAAGTGAATGAATAAAATCTTACAAAAAGTATGTTGGGTTGCCAGTCAGATACTTAAGTATTTTAAATGTTTTTTTAATCTCTAGAGATTGACAATCTTGAAATTGCTTAGCATTTTTTTAATTTTAATGAATTTTTAGATTAGAATTTCTTATGTTTTTTTAATTTTTAGGAGTTTTTGTTGGGAAACAGATACTATTTCTGTTTTTGATTTTTTTAAATTTCTGAGTTTCTTATGGAATTGGATTGTTTGAAAACAGTTTCTTTTTGAATTTTATGAGTTTTTGGAGATTTCTTAAATTTTTTTACATAGTATAAAACGACAAAACTGCGGCCAAGAACGGCAACCCAATATACTTTTTCGAAAATGTTTAATGCGATTTTTTCCCAAAAATAAATGAATAAAACCGTACAAAAAGTATGTTGGGTTGCCTACCAGGTCTTTAAGAGTACTTACATCGATCGTAAACATTGCTGGGCACATGCACAGTGCTGACATTCAAATTCACCGGCGTATTATAGAAGTTCCGGTTGGGATACAGCGGCAGTCGGCGCTTGTCCACCGGCGGCTTCAGGCTCGCCATGGGTTCCTGCTCGTTGAAGTCTTCGTCAGTCTCACTTTTGCCGTTTCCTTCCGCTTCCGCTTCACCATTGCCGCCGTCATTCTCATTGCTTTTCTCTTCCTGTTCTGGTGTTAGTGGTACTTCACCTTCCTGTTCTTGTTCTTGTTCTTGTTTTTGTTTACTTGTCGAATCCGGACGCAATTTTCCTTGGTCGCCGTCAACATCACCTTCATCCGAAGTTATTATCGGTTGGTCCGGCGGGACGACTTCCTCGACTTCTTCCTGATCGAGTTGATAATCATCAGAGTCGGTTTGTATCATCATCGAGGCGTAGCGACTGTCGCGATCCCTCCGTCGATGCAGCGCTTCCGATTGCATGTCGGGTTCTTCTTCGTCGTCCTTAAAATTCAAATTTTGAAGTTCAAAAGTTTTTCTCAATTTTATTCTCAATTAATATACTTCAAAATCAGGTCAAAAATTTGGGTTTCACAAGACTCTTGAAATTCAAGAAGTCTCGTCTTGAATTTTCGTCAAGATCAAGACAAGACTAGAAGTTTCGAGAAATTTCAAGAAATCTCGAGAAATTTAAAGAAAATGAATAAAAACCGAATTTCTTGTCTTGATATTTCGAGACAAGACAAGAATTCTTGTCTCGTGAAACCCTCTCGAAAATGTTTACTTACTTGGACTGTTTCGTCTTCAGGCGGTGGCGCGGCCGTGTTGGTCAAATCTTTCGAATTGAAATAGTCGTAATCGTCTTCGACTATTTCTTGAGCTGTTGCAGCCACATTTTCCGCTATTTCCATTATTCTCTAATAAAGAACATTCAATATTTTTTTACATTTTAAATTAAATTCCCAAAATAAACATTTCATTAGTAAAAATATTCATAATTTTTATGTTTGTCAAAAGTTTTTGAAAAATTAAATTTCAAAAACTTTTGGGTTTTTTAATGGGAATATGTTGTTTTGAGCTATTTTTCATAAATTTCATGAATTTCGCAGTAAAATTGCAATTTTCGGCATTTTTCGGAGATATCTTGACAAAATTTCAAAAACAACTCCGAAAATTATCAAAGCAAAAGATTTGAAAAAATATTACAGGAAAAGAGTGGAAAAAGTGTCGATTACTCACGCTGACCGCGGCCACTTTCTTATCCATCATGTTTTTGACGCGTTGTTTGATGTCATCCAAGAGAGCCATGCCGTCTTTAGGAGTGACGATCGCATGTCGAAAACTCTACAACAAATTTAATATTCAACAAATTTCATTTAAAAATACTTTTCGAAGATTGTATTCCAAAAGTATTTTAGCTTAAATAAATAAATTCTCCAAAAAGTATATTGGGTTGCCTCCTTTATACCTGCATGGCAACCCAACATACATTTTCGTCTGGACTGAAATTTGTAAAAAGTATGTTGGGTTGCCTGTAAAAAGTATGTTGGGTTGCCTGTCAGGAAACTATTAACATAATAAAGGATTTAAAGTGGTTTTACCTCGATGACTTTCATTCTTCGCGTTACCAATTCTCCGAAATGCCACAACTCGCCGCCTAATTTGTCCGCCCATGTTTTCACCCTTAAGACACAAACACAATTTTAACATTTTTCATTTATTTCTTGATTGGAAACAATAAACACTGAAAAATTCTGGCAAGATTGCAAACAAAAATTTAATAATAATTTGAATTTATTAATATTATTTGAAGTTTATTGTTGATTGATTAAATGGGCAACTTACAGTCGTGGCAATTCAGGATGTGGGTCCTGTGATCCTACGCTCGCAATAATGAGCGCAACGAGGACGAATGTGAGTTTAAGGCCCATTTCGCAGTTTCACAACAAAAACGTCGCTCGTCAAATGCATCGAAGTGGAACTTGCAACTGAGTATTCTCTCCCGGTATATTTTCTCCACTTTTTTGCTTGATTCTTCACGTTTGTTTACCGCAAATGTTTTCGTCTTGTGTTGTTAGAATTTGTTGATAAGTTGATAAGCAAAACGTGAACGTGCGGAGTGATATGTGTGTCAGTTCGGCGCATTGCCGATGCCGATCGCGCAATTCGGAACAAGTTATGGACAGCAATCGATTTTCCCTATTCCCGCCCGGCAAGGACTCAGGACATGCGCGAACAACAACGAACTTCCTGGTTCGCCCCTGTTCGTTGTTCGCACAGGCTTCGAACTTGGTTAAAGTTTGCGGATTATGACTGAAAATAAATAAATAAATCTAAGAATAAATCCAACACTGAACAGTTTCAGGTTTATTACGTTTATTAACTCAACTCGAGCCTCAACTGAATAATTCAATAATTGACCAATTGAAATTGAAGCGTAAAAAGTGTTACTTTACGCACGCGTCTCACAAAATAAATAATTAAATTTGATAAATTACTAAACGTTTCAAATTTAAACTTACTTAAACAATGTGTAAATCTGTCATGCGCGTTGACGCACATTTTTGGCGTAGTTTAAGCGCGTAAACGCGTTCTGTTTACTCATTAATTAAAAAAAAACAACTATTTCTCCTTGTTGACCGTTTCAAAAAATAATAAAGATTTAAGAGTGCAGGCGACAACATTTTCAAACAATTCTTGAAAAATTCTTGAGAGAAATAAAATTAAACTGTTTTGAACATTTTTTCGTGAAGAATTGCTTTGTCACATGCAAGACAATTAAAAGTAATTTTTTTAAGGAAAAGAAAATTGAATTTTCATTGCTAGTTTTCCTTAAATTTTCAATAAACAATTATATTTTGTTAAGTCATAAACTGGTTTATAATAAAATAAAATCAGTATTTCTTTTTGTAGATCGATAAAGCACCTTAAATTTGACTTGTATACAAAATTTGGACAAAATCCATTAATATTTAATGTGTTTTTCTTGGTTTTTTAATTTTTCTCGGTAAAATTATTCCTTTTGTGCTACACCCTTAACTTTTTATTAAAAAAAGTAGCAGTTTGCCTGGAATGCAACAGATGTCTCTAGCAATACCATACTGTGCATTGACGTTTGTGATTTGTTTTGTGTCGTGTCCACTTTCCATTTTTATCTCAGTTTAGTTCTATGGTTTAGTTTTTAGCTCAGCTGTTGAAGTAAATAAATCATTTCGCGAAATGTTTTCTTTGAAATCAAATGATTTGATGTCGCGACTGCAAATAATCTACTAGCCTTCGACTTGTCTCATGTTTCCTTATCAATATTTTACTAATTATTAATTAATTAACGAAAAATTAATTAGAAAAGTTTAATCGTGTTTAATTGTTTAATAAATCATTCAAAATGAGCGAAATAGCGATAGAAGTAACAGGTGATATGTCACCACAGGAAACACCTCAAAAAAGAAGCCTATCCAGGTAAAAAACACAAATAAATCAACTTAAACAAGAAAATTTGTGAGAAAATTACAAAAATCACGCAAACTCGTTACAGTTTCCTGCAATTCCCGTCGCAGATGCCCGATCCGAAAGACTGGATCGCGCAGCAAAGGCAAAATGTGCGTCCGTGGCTCATCTTCCTGCAAACGGCCAACTTTAAAGCGCCCCCGTCGCTGCCACGACTCAGTCGTCGTATCATGCGCAATATCGAATACTTTCAGAGCAACTATGTGTTTGTCTTCCTCGGCCTGATTGTCTACTGCCTCATCACGAGCCCTTTGCTCTTGGTGGCGATTGCAGGCGCGCTGCTTTGCGGCTACAAGCTGGCGAAGCGGCACGCCGACAAAAAACTCGTCTTGATGGGCAGGGAATTGACGCTGGCGCAGCAATACGGCGTCGTTGCGCTCTGTTCGATGCCCGTCTTTTATCTGGTGGGCGCGCAGAGTGTTATTTTCTGGGTGATTGGCGCCTCGTTTACGCTGATTACGCTGCATGCGGCTTTCTACAATATTGACGCTCTGATGAATGCTGAGGACGAGTTTGGTCTAATGCAAGAAGTTTAATATTTTTTTTGATTAGTTTAATTATTTTGTTTAATTAATTTACTTAATAAATGCAATCATTGTACATAGGTATTTAAGAGTGATAACAAATGTGTATTATCAGAAATAAATATTTTATATTTTAAAAACGTTTATT
>JARJDT010024840.1:0-20877 GCA_030264655.1 Leptusa sp. GC000079 | reverse complement strand
CCATTATTTTGCTTACAAGTATTTCTATTCATAGTTAGGTAATTATGGAATACCCGGAAGTAGAGCATAACAAATCACTTTGGATCTATATTTTTCAACTTTACCACGCACAAATAACAAAAAATGCATTTCAACATTTCTTTGAATATTTTACTCAATCAATCAATCGCATTAAAATGGCAATAAATCTTAACTTAGAACGGAAGGAAGCAAGGCAAGGCATGTCCCCGTTCTTCGTTTTTGTTTTGCATATTTAATTACTGTTGACAACGACAATTGTCGACAAGTGCCTTACGTATTGGAGACTCTTGGTAAAAACACTCATTTACATGACTTTATCGAACACTTTGGTAAAGTTCGTGGCATGTTATTAAAAGTTTTATATGAAACGAGTTTGCTGTTTGCAATTGAAATTTGAAATTGCATTTGCGAAATTAAATTGTCAACGACTCGAAGTCTTGGAACGTGCAACTTTATGATCGCATTTTATGTTAGAAATTTCCATTTCATTTTACATATAAAATAAATTATCAGTTCCAGAATATTACACTCCAAGAAATTATTATTAATTACGATTAGAAAGAAATATATGTATTGATTCAAAGAAGTTAATTTGCTGCATTTTTTATAGTGATGAATAAACAGCGAATAAACAAGTTTGATAGATTTATTTTATGGTTAATCTATTTCTAGTACTAATATCTTCAGGTGATAAAAGCTTGCTAATTAAAGCGAGGTTTATGTGCACTTAATTTTTAACTTTACACCTCGAAAAACATCAATAAATAGAAGTGTTCTTGCAATTTGCATTAGATTTAATTAGCATTTAATCAAAATGGTAAAATGCTTTCAGCAATTTACAATTGGCGTGGTGATTCACGATGCGGCCTACCACTAGAAATCGGGGAAACCGTGCAAATATTGGAAGAATGCGCCGGCTGGTATCGCGGCTTCACGACGAAAAACCGCTCAATGAAAGGCATTTTCCCGCAGTCGTACATCCACCTGAAAGCATGCAAAGTTGACAATGAAGGCCTCTTCGAGAGCGTCATTCCTTTGGAGGATGCTGTCGTGCGTGAAGTCACGTTGGTTCTGCGCGAATGGAACGAAATATGGAAGCGTCTCTTTGTGGTAACCTACAGTTACTTCATTTGCATGACTTGACATTCATGCATTTTTTTACTTCTCTGCAGGAACGCGAAACGTACAAGTTCGAGACGGTTGGTAAAGTAATGCGTGATCTGTTAGAATGGCGTCGACAGCTTGTGTCAGGTACATTGACGCAGGACCAAACCAAAGAATTGAAGTTGAAGATCATTGCGAAAATCGATTGGGGAAATCGGTGAGTACATTTTCGATGTTTATTCTTTATTTGTCGGCATCATTAAGGCACTACTGGATTATCATAATTAAATACACATAAAAATATTCGTACAGTCTTAAAAGTAGTAGATGAACATAAAAATAATTAATTAAAAGCATACGAAAAGTGTTCGATCAAAAAAATCTTAAGAAAATTATTCGAAATGTTGATTCGCTTGCTTCCTCCAGCAGAATGGAAGTTAAATGCTATAATAATCACAATAATTCTTATCTACTACAAGAGATAACGAAAGCTCTTCGTTTCTGTCTGTAATCATCCTGTACTCGTTTCGGTTTGATATTCTTTTCTCGTATATCGAATGAATTCAATTAAAAACTACATACAATTTAAATAGTTCAAGGCAGAGATCTAACAATACTATGGCGCTCAGAATGTAGAAAAACGTTGATTAGTCGCGTCGCGCACTTTATGTTTCGGTCTCTTTGCCATACTTTTCTATCGCCGGATAAATGGGACTCATTTCGAGCGTGCTCGGTGCTGAAGGTAGATTACTATTGCTTCCGTAATTCAAGCGTCTAACCAATTCGTCTAAAATCTCGCCGAATACCATGAGATTCATGTTCTGTCCCAATAAGTGCAACAGCAAGAAATCACCCACTTGCGTTTTTCTAATGATCGCGTCGACGCCTTGCGGCGTGCCAAATCGGAAGCGTCTACGTAGAATGGTTTCCCGCGTTGTTGGCAGCAGCACAACAGCCGTCGAATAGACGAGTGCCAAGCCGGAAAGCAACGCAAGGATAATGAACCAGAACCAAAGGAAGATATAGATCTTCTCGTTGAGGATGTTCAAAGCGAGCACGCACATTGCGTCGTGTTCCTGAATCGAACCGGACGCACCATATTTGTGGAACGAACACTTGGTAATGCGCGGAAATACCTTAATCATGGGGTCGGTGCGATTTTCCTGGTTCATATTTGAGAAAGTGATCACTTCAGCACCGTAACTTAAGAACGTGCCACCCAGAAATTTGTCCGTCATGAAAATGTTGACCATCTACAACAAGTTGGCTTCATTATAGCAAGCGATAATATATTAGTCAAATGTTTACATACCACATTGACAAAGTTCAAGCCTTCGCAGAGGAAATATCCGAACGCGTATGTGTTGTGCAAATGAAGGCTCTCAATGATGTATTGCACTAGACGACTGACGCGATGCGAGCGGTCATCTTTGTTACCGACGAGCGCACCTCGCATACCGTCCGAAATCATGCGGATTTTTCCTTCCTCCCAAGTTTTCCATACCCAATGCGGCATGTAGAAAAGTATTCCCTAAAATCGACAGGGCTATAAATTCAGTTGGTTCGTTGGCAAAGTGTTTTTTACCTGGAAAAAGAGCACAAACGGCACCCACTGGTAGTAGCTGTGATAACTCTTGTCCTGATTTTCATTGCCTAGACCTGGGAAAGCGACGTGTGTACCTTGCGGTTTGTGCAATTCGTTCGGTAACGTAAACGTGTACGTTATCCAACAATACGTATTTATCACATGTATTGGAACGCCTCCGTCGTTGATGCATTGAATTGGTTCACCTAATAAGTCATTAAATCATTAATATTTACGTATTTGGCTAGTCGCCCTCGTTTCACTTACCAATTAAGTTATTGGCGGTTACGATAATGCAACAGGAGAACAGAATCGCTGAAGTGATTCTGTAATGGGCCCTGAATACCATATTATCTATCACGGCTTTGTCGACCAGGTAGCGGACTTTAACAAAGCCCGCTACGGCGGATACCATTCCAAATACAGACATTTTTAGTGCTTAATTTCTGTAAAAAAAATACCGATATTTCATTATACATTGTTGACAATGAACGGAAAACGCGATTGCAGTCAATGTTCAACGGCATGAAATAAAATGCGCGCCCACGCTATTTCCAATACATTGTACACAGGTATTCTTCGTTGTCGTTGAGAATGCATATTCAGCGCTTTATTGAATAAATAAAACGTGCTGCTGCCGCGAGTGCTTGCAATGCGTGTTTCACAACATTTCGAAAATGTTTTACCTTATTTATTGCTATGTATTAACTTATGGCTCACAACCTGCTTCAGTTGACTATTTTACCGTTATTGGTTGTTCATTTCTTATGCTTTTAGTTTGACCATATTTAAAAATGACTAATTAGACTTGAAACTTATTTAAACAAAAAGTACTTATGTCAACAATTCTCATTTCCTTTCAAATCTATAATACTTTTATGTTTAATTTAAAAACTTGTCTTGTACATCATAAATTGAAACCTGCTCCCTGTTGCATTCGTTATGCAATTTACGTCCTTCAAAATCACATTCTCAATGCGCATATTTATATTGCATTACAAGTTTCAACTTAAATAAAAAAAAATCAAGACTAGGTAATAATTTAAAGACAATGCACACCGCGCACGACGTATGCATGGAATAGAATGATTTATGACTTTTTGAGCTTTGCCTTTTCTCTTCGAAACGCGAAACAGGCTATTTGTTTTAATTACCTGCAGACCAATTGCAACTTCTTACTTCACTACAGATAACTACTAAATAACTTTACGATTCCAAAGATAATTATCGCTTTTCGGACTGCGACGAATCAATTAACTCACAAATTAAAGAAACGTTTTCTGAATCATACTATTCACCGCTGTTGTTCGTGTAGTTCGTGTTTAGATTTAGGAAACACAATTTTGATTGTATTTCAATTTGTGGAATGTCACTGAGTACGTGACTCATGTATTGAATCTTAACTTAAACTATAAAGTTAAGTCAAACCGGAGCCAACCACGAACAATAAAATTCCACATGCAAAAATCATGATTAAGACGTCGTATTCATCGCTCCGGCCCGGCGAGTTCACTCCACTTAATCTTTTTTCTACGTTTTTATAATGACTGTCTCGTTCCCGTTCAACATGTATGCGCTCACGTTTTACCTGAACCTGAACTGAACGAAGAAGATGATGAGATTCTTATCGTTTGAGGGGATTAAT
The DNA here is from genome assembly GCA_030264655.1 of Leptusa sp. GC000079. Taxonomy (NCBI): domain Eukaryota; kingdom Metazoa; phylum Arthropoda; class Insecta; order Coleoptera; family Staphylinidae; genus Leptusa; species Leptusa sp. GC000079. The sequence goes on along the minus strand of JARJDT010024840.1, from coordinate 16,522 downwards.
TTACTAAGCACGCCATGCGTGTGAGCTCAATTGTAACATAAAATGCGCTGCATACAAATAAAATAAAAACACAAAGCGCTTTTCTCAATCATAACGCACTCTACACAAGTTGTGCGCACATGTTCATGTTGCGCTTAGGTTTTTATTTATTTGCGCTCATTAGCCGTGATCTTATTTACGCTTGTAACTTGTAATTTATGCAAACACATAAAATTAATATTAAATGTCTTATCATAAGCCATAGCCGACAGCGACGAAATGTGTTCAGGCGTTGATAACGCAATCATCAAGCGTGCAACATCTTAGTTTAAGCACGAAATCTAGCGCAACACGCAGCGAATTCGGTTTGGTTCCATTCTTACTTTGTAACTAGGAGCACTAGGAGCGAGAGGAGACCAGTGGCGAGCGCGATTAGACTACTGCGCGCGTGATTATTAACAATTGCTTTAAATTGAACCTTTAACTCAGGGTCACAGCATCCATCATTAATTGGTCATTTTTGTTTTGCTCCCATCATTGCAATTAACGAATGCAATCAAAACAGAAATTAAAGTTACGCGTGGCGTGAAGTTTAAAGTTGCATTCTCGCGTAGATTTAATGAGGCATTTGACATTTGAAGTCGTAATTTGTGTCACCGCAACCGACGACTTTCTTGAGCTTTTCTACTCTATAGCTGCTGTTTGCCTAGTTCAATGCGCGTTCTCTTGCGCGAACAAGAGTTGCGTACGTTAGCCCGTTAGTGGAAAACTGTATTTACCTTCGTCCCTTTGTCCCAAAACGAAAATGTTTAAAAATAATCCCAAAGCGACTCAACTTTTATCACAGACGAAACTTGTAAACTTGCGCAAAATGCCAACTGACTGTTAGATTTTGATCACTTGCAAACCAGTAGAAACCAAGCAAAACTAAGGAATGTTTATTAAATTTAAATGCCGTACATTTTCGTCGTGCGACTAATGTCGCTGTACGTAACACACTAGCATAAGCACTAGAGGCAACCCAGTGCCTGCGTATTCAGCATGAAAGCGATGGGAACTTTGTTTAGTGGGGGCCCCGAGTTCTCAACTGTTCTTTATCCAACACGCTGCATACGACGATCGTGGTCCCACTCGACGACCACCATGTTGTAAATCTTGTTCTTGTAAATAGGAATTGGAATGGTTCTTCTACTTCTTGTCTTCTTGTGGTTAGAGCCATATGAAGAGGAAAATACACTAGTGCTTCTATTCATTCATCTGCATACAACTCGTTTCGTTTCATAGAAAGTCTGCATATTTAAATGCTCATTACCATCATGTTAATTGTAGTTACTAGCAAGTTTCGGTAATGGTCGAAAATTGGGACAATTAGAGGATATTAAACAGGGTCATGACAGGTAGTTTGTATTTTAAACCCCGTGCAATAAAGATTAATGCCACACCCTTAAGACACATTTGGGCATCTGGAAAAATTAATCCCCGACAGCCGACACCGAATTACTTCATTTAGTTTTGGTGAATTTAGATAATTCTGTAAGCTTGATATGCGCCAGCAGGTAACAAGTCGATAGGTTTTGGTTACCAAAGGGGTTTTCGATAGTCTCGCATCGGTAAAACGCTAAAGACGAGTAGTAATATAGTCGGTGGAATGTTCGCAAGTGGTTGGCTTTCTTCTTCGCTCCCACAGTACCCACTTCTGTGCTTCGAGTGTGCTGCACAGCACATGAGTCGCCTACCTACCGATTCCGTCTGATTGGGAACTCACCTGTGCACATGTGTTGCGCTCTTGTGTGTGCATGACTGTCATGGATGGCGATGGCTATGGTAACAACCGGTCTGCATACCTAAAGAAGTACAGTCAATTTCATAAGAGTGCGCCATCGCCATCGAGAACAAGAGAATCGAAACGCACACACGAGCAGGACCGGTCTTACCATCAACTTCTCTTCTTAGCATAGCTAATGTCCTCCTTCTCACACCCAACACCCAACGAGACAAAAGAAGCAAAAGGTTCAAAGTGCAATCTGTTTATTGCTACCTGTGAGTCAAATCTGTTCAGACAAAAAAATCTCGTCCTCATCGTTAGCTTTTCTTCACCGCACATTTATCTAAGTCTATTTAGTTGCTCGTTGGAACTGAGTCAAGGATTTAGTTTGCTTTTACTCTGCGTTAATAGTCAATTAATAGCCTAAAGGTTTCCTTTCTGAGAAAAATCATTCTCTTTGAAAAATTTCTCACGCTTTATGCACAGTTTGCAGCAAGCAACTGTTTGTTTAGTGGAATTGGAACAGTTGATTTTATCATTATTATCATATAAGGAAGGAGTAACTACTGGTAAACCTGCGGTTACCACAAACTATAACTATGATTGATGTTGTTCTCGCCGAGAAGTGGATTCCTCTTGCATGAATCTCCTTCGGCTTTCGGTTGTTGTTTCATGTTTTGCGTAAGCTGGGGAGTGCGAACGTGTAAGAGAGGGAGTCCGTCCAGGTAGTAAGCCACCTTCTACTTCTACCATGAAGTCCTTGCTGATGAACTCAGAATCAGAATAAGAGCTAAGAAAATCCCAACAAGTTTGGTAACAATTGTTGATTCACGCGATTGAAAGAAATAAAAATAAGAAAAAACCTCGGCGCTCTGCGCAGCTATCGTGCATCGCATTATTGGAACCGCGTCGTCGCGTTTTGTGGTTCGATTCGCGTCCAGCGGCAGCAGCGGTTCGATGAACTCGTGGAAGGCTAACGTATTCATTACATTTTACACCGTGTCAACTGCATATTTTATTAGGATGGGCCCGTGACCTCTCTCTTCTGCTCCTCCGCATCTACCTCTATAAATGTAGCTTAAGAACCTTACTTGTTCGCATCGCTGCATCGGATGCAAGTTGACTTCAGAATGCGCGCTATTTGCTCCTACGTAATGCAGCACTACTGCGGCTTTGCGTTGCTGGTGAATATTTTCCCAACATCAAACAATTTCAACTCGCAGCTTGCATTCAGCAGTCCTCGGCAATCGTACATATACTTACCTGCTTGGTATTGCGCTGCGTTTTACGTTTTGCTTAGATATTTAATTAGATTCTGCCGACTCGAAGCACAGTCGGACAGTCGCGCACATTGCGCTATGAAATGAATAAGCAAAAGGCAAGGCTAACGAGTAACCAGTCGATTTTACGACTGTAACGACTGCTCAATTGTTCGAAATACTTTTACGATGTTTTCAACAAATACAAGAAAATAAATGAACAACTTCTTTGAATAAAATCTTTATTGCTCTAATTTTATTTATTTCTTCTCTTCCCAACTTGAAACTAAAGAAAACTTGGATTGGATTTGGTGCCACGACAAGGAGCGCAAATGGTCGACCCGGATTCAATGTGCGTCGTCGAACTGCACCAAGTACATGTTTTGAGCGCAGAAAATTCTAAAGGCGCTTCTGTACGTTTACTCCCATTCATTTTAATTGCTCCTAAATGCTAATTGTCTCTTCTTGTTCTGTGCGTTATTACAGGCACGCGGTACGATAAAGCGCAAAGAAACAAAAAAGATCCTAACGCATCATTTGTATTTCTGCATGCGCGATTTCGGCCATCATATCGGCGAAGACACCGAGATATATTTCTCACTCTATGATGATAAAAAACATCGATACATTTCCGAAAGGTTCCTAGTCAAAATTTCCAAAGAAGGTTTTTCGAATTACATCGAAAAGTTGCACAGCAATTGCACAATTTTCACCGATCTGGGAAATGCTGATCTGAACAAAGATATTTACATAGTCGCGCACGTGATGCGCATCGGAAAAATGCTCTATTCGGAAAGTTCGCGCAAGACTGACAAAAACGTTGCCAATTTACAGCAAGTGTTTAAACGGCCTCACGGTGTCGCCGTGCAGAACCTGAGCGATCTGCTCATGCACAAAGAAGGCGAATCCGACGAACGCGAATTCACGTTGAAGGTTTACCAGTGCGAAGAGAAAGACTTCCATCAGTTACACGAGAATCTCATCAAACAGTTGGGAAAGTACAGTCCACTTTCCTGTCAGCCAAATTACGGTATAATAATCTCGTTAAAAATGCTCCACGGTCAACTGTCTCAAATCAAAGAGGACAATCCATTATTGTTTAAAAATATTTCAATGACCAGTAAACTGGGCTTTGCCGATGTGATTATGCCCGGCGATGTGCGCAACGACTTGTATTTGATCTTAGAAAAGGGCGAATTTGAACGCGGCGGTAAATCAACGGGCAAGAATATAGAAGTGACGATTATTGTTTTGGACAGCGAGAAAAACATCATTAAAAACTGCCTGTGGGGCGCTTCGGGGTCCGAAGGCCTGTCCGAATACATTTCGATGATTATTTACCATCATAACTCGCCAGCATGGGCCGAAAATGTGCGGCTGACGCTTCCAATCGACAAGTTCGCCGGCGCACATGTGCGCCTTGAGTACCGGCATTGTTCCACACGTGAAAAGAACGACAAGAAACTCTTCGGCTTCTCGTTCATACGCTTAATGGACAAAGACGGTGCCGCCGTGCACGATTCCAATCATGAATTGTTCATTTACAAATGCGAGGACGCGCAGAAATTGGACAACTGTGGATATTTAATGCTTCAAGGACACGGGAAAGATTTGGAAGGCAATCAGGAGTCGGGGGTTTTCAGTCGCAGTCACAAAGAAGTCGTTTATGTCAAGACACTATTGTGCTCCACCAAACTTACACAAAACACGGATTTGTTATCTTTACTGCGATGGAAATCGCATCCTGAAAAAATTCAGGACTCTCTACAGAAAGTGTTGCGACTCGGTGATGAAGAATTAGTCAAATTTTTACAGGACGTACTGGACGCACTGTTTGCGTTATTCTCAACTGAGGAGGGAAATTCGACGAGTCATAGCGGATTAGTGTTTCACGTCCTTGTCTCAATCTTTAGCTTGTTGGATGAATCAAAGTTTCAGTATTTCAAACCAGTATTGGATGCTTATATCAAAGATCACTTCGCTGCTGCCTTGGTTTACAAAGGATTATTGACGAGTGTTCAGCACTGTGCTGACTGGGTATTGTCCTTCGAGAAACAACAACCGATATTGAAATGCTTCAAGAGTTTAGAGTCGATTTTCAAGCTGATTATTCAAAGCCGTTTGCTATTTTCACGTGCAAGTTGCGGACAGCTAGAAGACAGCTTTCGGCGTGATTTGAACAGTGTTTTCTTGTCGCTGAACAATATGCTTGGTTTGACTCAATCACCCATTATCAGTTCACAAATTGAATTGTTAATGAATATCGGTGTGGTGTTTGAACAACTTATTGATATCTTGCCTATTTTGGAAGTGACAAAATTGGCAAATACAATGTTGGATGCGCCCAGAGATGGAGAAGCTCAGCTTACACGAGCAAAGCTTTCGTTTATGAAGACTTTAATGCAAGGCAAACTTTTCCACGACGATGGTAGTTTGTTAATGAATATATTCGAAAGCGTGTTTGTTTTATTTCTATCTAATTTATAGAATCTAGGAATGTTTTGCTCACACATGTGTGTAAACACCTTAGAAGCCATCTCATTCGCCGTGAAGAACTGCGCTTATGCTCGGAAATCTTAGCCGAGATACTCAGCTTCTTGTTCAAACAACGGAAACAAGGTGAAGAACTCGGTAAAATCAACAATTGCATACACCACGACGTCGATACACTGTGCATCAGCACATTTGACGTTATTATTAACACAGTCTTGGTGATAATTGATAAAGATACATCGGTAATTGTACGTTTTATGTCACTCAAACATTACTTTTCCACTTAGCGCTTCTTCTCGATTCCAGGGCGGAATTGTAGCATGTCTCATTGGTTTACTGCAATTACTCGACGAGTTCCATTACAAGCGTCTGTGGGAAACTTTAATGGGGCCAGCACATGATCGCAAACCATTGAAAGATTTCCTAATGCGCGTCTTTTTGGTCTTCCGCAATCTAGTCAAACAACAAGTCTTTCCACCTGATTGGCTCATCATTCGCATGGTGACCAACAATGTGATATTGAAATCGTTGCAAGAGCTCGCTCAACCTTTAGCTTTCAAATTTCTCGAGACCCGATGTGGCGGTGGCTATTTCGATAAAGAACTATGGACGAATTATTTCAATCTAGCTGTTGATTATTTGACGCAGTCTTCCTTGCAATTAGAGCAATTTTCAGAGGTGAAGCGCGAAAAGATCATTGAAAAGTATGGGGATATGCGAGTGCTCATGGGCTTCCAAATATTGTCAATGTGGTCGCAATTGGGCGAACATAAACTACATTTTATTCCGTCGATGGTTGGGCCGTTCCTGGAGGTGACTCTCGTGCCAGAAATCGAGTTGCGGAAGGCTACTTTACATATCTTTTTCGATATGATGGAATGCGAACAGAAGTCGCGGGGCAATTTTAGACAGGTCGAGAGCGAATTGATTGATAAGTTGGATATTTTGATATCGGAGAATAAGGGCGATGATGAATATCGGCAATTGTTTAACACCATGTAAGTATTTCTTCATCAATATGCGAGACATTTCAGAAATAAATGTTGAAAATAATACACTAACATTTTCTATTTCTATTTTCTACTAATCACTTTCATGCACCACATTAGGGAACATCTAAGTGCTGTGTAAGTAACAAACAATTAAACAAACATATTCGCATTCATTTCATTTCTTTCATAATGGGGATTTCTTCGAAGAAATAACTTTTTAACGTGATTTGTTATGAACTGATATTTTTTAAATTAAACAGGTTTAATTAACAATTAAATCCGGTATACCATTATTTTCTTAATTTTACTTCTTTAATAATATGATTATTTAATTTAAATTGACGTTATTGGGATAATCTTGCTTATTAAATTTTTGTGAATTTTCTTAACGATAAATCCTCATTACTGTTCTAAAGCTCAAAATGCATCTTGACTAATCAAATTCTCATCAACAATATACGAAAAGCAATTACGAATAGCAACATTTAATTTAAATTAAAGGTTGTTGGATCGTGTGCAAGCGGAAGATCCAACATGGAAAGATAGCGGTGCAGCATTCATAAGTTCAGTAACGCGCCTCCTCGAACGTTTGTTGGATTATCGCAGCGTAATACAAGGAGATGAAAACCGCGACAAGCGTATGTCATGCACATTTAACTTGTTAAACTTCTATAAGAACGAATTCAACCGCAAAGAAATGTACTTGCGCTATATTTACAAGCTGCATGATTTACACTTATCTGCTGAAAACTACACCGAGGCGGGGTTCACAATGAAACTCTATGCGGATCAGTTAAGCTGGACAAATCAGTTAATCATGTCTGATCCGCAATATAGCGGATACACCGAATGCAAAGTGAAAGAACAATTATATAGGCAAATTATTAGCCACTTCGATCGGGGTAAATGTTGGGAGAAGGGTATTCCATTGCTGAAAGAATTGGCGCACATGTACGAGAATCAAATATTCAATTATCGCGCTCTGAGCGATATTCTTACAATGGAAGCGAAGTTTTTTGATAACATTTTACAACAACTCCGTCCTGAACCGGAATATTTTCGCGTCGGTTTCTATGGACTTGCTTTTCCACTATTCGTCCGCGTAAGAAACGAAAACTATTGAAATGTGTTACAGAATTAATTGATGTCAATTTTAGAATAAACAATTTGTATACAGAGGTTTAGAATACGAACGCATCATTGCATTCACGCAACGTTTGCAAACCGAGTTTCCTTCGGCTCAACTATTAACTAAGAACTCGCCACCTGATGATTCCGTCATCAATTCCGATGGACAATGTAAGTCTAAGAACAATTCAAAATTGTTATAACTTTTGATTTCAATTTGTAGTTATTCAAATAAGCAATGTAAAGCCAATACCAGAATCAAATCCAATCACGTTAGCGAACGATATACCTCAGGAAATATCACGTTTTTATCATTACAATGACGTGCGACGCTTCCAATGTGATAGGCCCGTGCACAAAGGCATCGTTGACAAAGAAAACGAGATTAAAGTAATGCATTAATCCCTTCAAATAGCAAAAAATTACAGCTTTCTTTTATTGTAGACTTTATGGATTGAACGCACAATTCTCGAGATAGAATGTCCATTACCAGGAATTCTGCGTTGGTTTGAGGTATTCGACAGGAAAACGGATGAAATCCCACCAGTAAAATACGCCTGTGAGACAATGCAAGGCGTCGAAAAGGAATTGCGTCTCCTAATCACCATCTATCATGCTGATCACCGCCGCAATCTCAATCCGTTCACAATGCGCTTGCAAGGCATTATTGATGCGAACGTCCAAGGGGGTATCAGCAAATATCAGCAAGCATTCTTCACGCAAGAGTTCGCGAAACTTTTCCCCGAACATATGAACTATGTTTACACTTTGAAAACGATGATACATGATACGATGCAAGTGATTGAAGATGGCCTATCATTGCATGGTGCATTAGCACCATCAGGCGTGCAACCATTGCATCAGCGCTTAGTCGAACGTTTTGCCCAATTGAAACAAAGTCTTGGCATAATTGGCAAAATGAAACGGCAGCAATCTGAGAGTATTGTCAAGTAAGTTGCAAGAAAATGTTGTTTTGATATTGTTTCTGGTTAATGTCTTGTTTGTTTGTTTGTTTTATGTAGTACACCTTTGCCACCACTGCCGACTGATAAACGCTTAGCAGACAATCAGAGCAATCGCTCGTCGAATTCGAGCGGTAACTACGGACACTTGGTCGAACAACCATACACGGACAACGACGACCATTACACCAAGCCCATGGTTAGCATTAGTTCCTATCGCGTTGTCGTTGTTGATTATGGCCGAATATGACGCTTGTTTTATGTTTTCTTTTGCGTGCTCGTATTCAGTTGCTAACCGTACTAATTAAGCTTTAATTAGCTAGTAACTATTAGTTAGTACTTAAATAACATACTAACTGCATGTTTGTGTGCATTCGCATGGTGTCGCGTTAAAGACAGCGGATAACGCGTTAATCATCATTGTTTGTGATTTTGAACGGTAGGAACTTGACAAGGGGAGCTTCAATCGCGAGAATTTAACACTGCCAATGATGAGCGCGATTAATGCGCCGCCGATACCGCAACGCGACGGCCGCCCACGTTCGCAGGGCTTTAACAACAGTTACATGGAAATTGCACGTACGCCAACGCGGGGCAGCGCTGACTATTCAAGTCTGCCCTCAATTAAACCAAGGTACACTAAATCAGAAATCTCACTCACTAACAACAATATATTTCAATTTTTAATTTCTTAGTGGGGAAGGCAATGATATTCCTTTACCACCGAAACCAACACATACTCGGGAACGATCGTTGACGAAACCACCATCGCCGCGACTCCTTCGTCATTCGTTGGCAACGCCAACGGAGGCGACGACACCACAACGCAATTCTTGGCCAGATGGTGCTTTCGAGGAAGCACCACCACTACCGCCACGGTCGCATACGCCTGATAAACGTCCGCCTGCATTGCCAGCCGATCCGCCACCGAATATTCCGAAGCGTGGCCACAAAAAATCAACGCCCTCCGTTTTCAGTATTGAGTCGATTGTTGATATCGCTTTAGAAGAGTCTTCCGAGTTGAACACGTCGTCTAACAATCTTAGCCATGAAGCTGAAGACCACGATCTGCGCGATTCCGGTATCAGTGTGACTGACCATAGCAACTTGAACAATTTCAATAACACTTGCTATGAAGACTTCGATTTGCGCACGCATCAGCAGGAATTGAACATTAATGCGAATGATAAGAGCCCGAAACTTGAGAATCCTCCACCGATACCGCCCAAGTTTGGTAGCTCTAGTCTTGGATCAAGTACTGAATTCACTGGTAGTTTGGAACGTAAACGTGGCGTCGATTCAATTGCTTCAGTTGGTGATACGCCGGAAAACTATTCCATACCGAAGTTAAAGAATGATAATAACATGAACGGCGAATCACTTTAAACTTTTAAACTCCTCATCGTCATATTTATTCACCAAACATGCAAACTTCATTGCTCCTTTTAATTTTTATTCATTTTAATATTGGTTACTGAACTGTTCATATGTATTTTGGTGCTTTCTTAGCCTTGAACAATCTCAAATTGCTATCTATTGAGCAAATTAATTTGAATATCATATTTCATTCCATGATCATCATTTCCATTAAAAATTAATAATAATTAATCTAATATTAATTAGCGTTTAGGCGTAGAGTTAGTTGAAATGAAACTGAAAGAAAAACAATTGCAACACAATTGAAAATTCAAATCAAAATGTGCCAAGATTTCTTTGTTTGGTATTGATCAGTTAAACACTAAAAAGAAAGTAACGATTCAACGAAAATAACCGCATCCACTCAAGAAATTTACTATTTATCTAAGTCTCTACTATATTATATCTATTGATATAAATTATTAATTATTTTTATATACAAAGATGTTTTTATCTGTTTTTGGGTGCTAATTTATTCGCACAATATTCTACTATAATTGTATGCAAACACAGACCAACGAGGAACACAAATGGAACATGCAACAAACAACAAATCTAAACAGAAACAATGTAATCAAATTGAAAATGTAAGTAGTTGATGGATGAAGATTATACATACTAGTCATAAATCATATTTATACATATTTTAATCTCTATTTTATACTGTAATAAGGGGAAGACCAAGTATTTTATTTTTACGTAGCTAGAAATTGTGACCTGCAAGTTGTGGGGAATTCAACATTATCTAAACTCTAACTATGAAATTATCTAGAGATTAATTAATTGTGTGAGTCAATGAATGTAGTCAAATCTATAAAGATCGGAAATAAAATTCGAAAATTATAACTTACAATGTTTATCTTATCTGTATTTTCAAATCCTTTGCCTTCTTTGTTGTCCCTAATGAGAGGAAAATAGAAACAAGAAAATCCTTAGATACTAAAAATTTTATTTATTGTATACATTTATAGCTAAAGTCATAATTACTAGAAGAATAGTCCATATTCTCTTAATTATGTTATTTTGTCTTGTTTTCACTTATTTCATATCTATCAATGTTTAATTTAAATCTTTTTTATCGTCTTTTACATTTAAGTAAAAAAGGTATACTTTACAAAGCCAAGACACACATTTGTATCTACAATTCGATTTCCAATGCAATGCGAAGGTGCCTATTGCAATTTAAATTTTATATGCACATACATACTCTTCACTTTGGTTGGTTACAAGTGAGTTTCTGTTCTTTTTGTCTTCTGTTTCTGCACTGTACACTGCATGTTTACTTATTTTATTAAGCAATTACTACTGCATAAAAGATAATTGCACGTTAAATACATAAATATTATATTAATGTTCATTTCTTATTCAAATATAGATTTTGATACTGGAACTTTTTACTCGATCGTTTTAATTTTCAACTTTACAATGTTAATATTGAAAGTTGAAATTGCGATCGGTCAGAAGAGCATTTTCACTGATTCATAATTAAAATTTAGTTAGAATAAACATGTAGCATATACACAAACTATCATTAGAATATCAATAATTGATTCTTAAAATTATTATGTTGAAATATTTACAGTTTTGCAAGGAATACTTTATTTAGCTTGCTGTTCAACTTTACTAAGCTTGGAGACTTGCAGTTTTCAGTTTTGAATATTTTAGTTAAGTTAGGGTTAGTATAGAAGCATTTTTCAAGTTTGAAGATTGTTGATATGAAGAAGACATTTGAAGTATTTACACTAACAGGGCAGAATTGAATGTGTTGACAACCATTTACATGCAATATTTGGGTTTGTTGCTCTAAAGTCTAAACCATTTTAAGGAACTTATACTTAGTGCCTTAACTTACTCATTTATTAAGTGCTCCTTTTCTTAACATTGCCATGTTAATAATTTACCTTTGATGTTCCTTGTAATAATGAATTTGGAATTTTATTACAATTGTTTGGCCTCTAGTTCATTATCTTATTGGTTTTACGACCTATTATTGTGTATGTGTGCAAATTACAAAAGAAAAGAAAACACAATGAAAGCAATTAGGCAATTGGGGAATGATCACAAATTTTAAATTTAACCAATAATAGATAAATCTTAAGCGCTAACTGTTAAAATAGGTATAATTTATTGGAAAAGTGGTTGATTCAATTAAATGTAAATTAAATTCGAAGATTTGCATCAAGTTAGAATTAAGTTAAGTGAACTTATGCTTGCACAGTTGACAAGTTCTCACGCAAAGTAATTTGATTGTTTTATAAATAAGCTATTTTACAAACTAATTTCGGACTTCGGAGGGAAAACATCACGTTATTGTTTCATATTATATTCATATACGAATTCAATTTCCTTCTCTCTAAATCTATTAAAAACAAGGTAGAAACGTCTATGTTAGCTGCACATTTTGCCGCCAAATGTGAGAAAACGAAACGTAACGCAACAAACATACAAAATAAAACTAAGGAGTATTACTTTTACTTAAATGAAGTCAAGAATAAAAGTAACGAATTGGTAATAAATACATTCAAATATCAAAAATGTAATTGGCGTAAGTTATTTGAAGATGTTTCTCTTAATCCTAATGAATTCTCAAGTTCCTCTTCACTTTTAATCGTAAATGCAACATTTGTAATGGTACTTGCTGCAGTTATTAGTTATTTTATAGTGATAAGTTTTGTATGAAAATGAAAGATGTAAATGTGATCACGTAGCATACTTCTTCGTCCAGAGGCGCGCTATGCGATCGTGCTCTTCGCGATTTTGCAAATACTGGGTTGCTATACTACCAACCAATGGATCAGCTATCAACAAGAAATTTGGAATCATTTATCAATCAGAATGGCTTATGTTAGCAACTCAGGCTAAAGTTAGACTTACCTGGATTGCAGTCAGTTAATAGGGAGCAAATTGAAAGTAGCACCTTCGAGATTGTTAGAGCTGGTGACCAATTGTCTTTTAAAATGTCTAAGCAAATCACGCCTTGGCTATTGATGTTGCAATGGTAGATGCGCGTTCTGAACGTCACTTTAGGTGGCTTGAATGGATACTCTGGAGAGAAATGAATATCTAGGAAGAAGACACCACCTTCATAGACTGATCCAGGAGGGCCAAGGATGGTTGAAACCCATTCATAGAAGTTGTCACCCTAAAAACAAACATCATTGCAATCTAAACTCATTGTTTCAACATTAAATTAATAAATTGGTGGTGTTGATGGGGTACCTTTGGTCCTGCACTGCAGTTTGGTGGAGGATCAAGTGTGATTTCAGCCAATTCCTTTTGAATGCGTTTCGCGGAGGTGCCTAGTGCTTTTGACATTTTTGGATTTGGCTTGGATTCCTTTGGTTCAGGCTTTTGCTCACCCACTGCAACCTGTCCACCTCTGCCTCTCCCTGAACCACTAGAGCCTGCTGATGACATCACTATTTGCTGCAACAAATTAAACCCATTCGTTGCTTCTCAAGAAATTTACAATTGTTTCTCATTTGTTTGTTGTTGTGTTGATTCACTTCAATAAACTATCTCCAAGAAACATACACAAAGCAACTTTAAAAATTGCGAGTGCGAAACGCAAGCCTTGAAGTCAACTACGCTAAACCGAACCGTTTCTGACCTGCTTGTGGTCCTTTCCGTCTTCATACACAAGAAAATAAAAAATAAAAGAAACCAAAAATTGATTCGATTGACGAGACCTTAGTCGGCCATTTTGGTGGTAAATAAAATGAAATTTCCTTAATTAATTCACCAATAAAATGCCCCAAAGTTATAAATGCACATTAATTAATCTATGACGAAGTCAATTCAGTCTTTAGAAGCAATAAATGCGATCAACTTCAGGCGCTTTATGGACGAAAACAAAACCGACATTTTTTCTTTGTGATTGATATATCGATACAAATATTTTCTAGTAAATGTACACAGAAACCAATGGGATAGTGTTTTATAAGAGCTAAGTAGATAAGGCTTGATAAACACTTACAGATTCTTGGCAATAAACACGTATTTTTGCTGGAAATTCGGCTTTTTTAAACACACTCCCTTTTTCAGCGGAACAGACGACGGCTCATGGCGTTTACGAGCTCACTAACACTGTTGCCATTAGCAGCACCGCATGCTTGCCCTTTTAGTTCATAAATTGCACACTGCAAACAACTTTCCACTGAATTTTAAACGATAAATCCATTACATTTTACAAATTTTTACATTCCATCTGGGATTTACTTGGATTCTATTCTGTTTAATGCTTTTTAAAATAATTATTTATGGGTTTCAGCTGCTTTAAGTTTGAATTTTCCCAGAATGCAAATCAGTTTTAGTTCAAATTTTGTCCACCTGACGCTACTTCAGGCGCAAAAATTCAAATGTAATGGGTTATAACGAGTGTTTCACGTCGAGCCATTTTCAACTCAATTTTAAACGCTTCAAACAACAAATCTAACATTTCTTACAAATTTCATTCCAGTTTGTTTTTGCTTGTGTTCCAAGGGCTTTTTTCCTATTTAGGTATAGGTTGAAAGCTCGGTTTAAAGTCGCGTTAATTTCGCGACAAGTTTTAGTTCAACTTTTGCCCACACACGCTACGTGCAAATATTCAAATTAATGGATTATGAAAACATTTCTTGTAGACAACATTAATTAATGGTTTTTCTTGAATTGCATATACTTTTACGCTCTTTTTCTTATTTAGTTATTGGTTTAAGCCGCGTTCAGTTTGAATTTTTCAAACATGTTTTTAATTCAAGTTTTGCCCACGCATGACTCACGCACAAAAATTAAAATTTAATGAAATACACAGGGTGTTTCGATAAAATTATAAATAAAAACATTGCAATTATAAACAGACCTATTTTATTCAAGTCAAATGCATTCGCCACAAGAATCCTAAGTAAGCTTAATAAAAATTAAATTAAATCTAGCATACAAGTAGATAAACAAATTTTATGCCTTCTGTAGAATAAGAACAGCAGCAGGGCCCAGATTGAGCACATCTAATGGCTTCTCATAGTCCTCTTCAACGAATATTTTTCTCGGTGCAACGGTCATCAAAGAAAACGGCGAGTCATCTGAACGATTCATTTGAATAAAAACTCTAACAGCTGACAAGGGCTCCTTAGCACCAAATGTATGTGTCAATGATGAGCCATCAGTAAGACGTATTTGTAAGCGGACTTCGTTGTAATTTTTCGGTATTGTTGTAGCTTTAGGTGAAGTAGAAACAATAGAAGTAGTTGTTGGTAGTTTGACTTCTTCAGTACTGGTATTACCAGGAAACTTGGCCTTTCTCGCCAATTTATCCTGTTCAATCTGGTCCTTGACTCGTTGTCTCGCCATACGATCTTCTTCCTTCTCGCGTCGGCGCTGCTCAACCAGCTTTTTCATTTCTAAATCTTCCTGTTTTTGCTTTGCTTCTAGCATTTCCTTGCCGGAACGTATCCGCGACTTTTCGCGTTCAAGAGCTTCAAGCTTTTCGCGTTCTTCGCGCTCTAACCGGCGCTGTTTCAATTTTGCTTCAATCTTGTCAAGTTGTTCTTTCTTTTCTTGATCAGTGAGAGGTTTCTTTTCTTCAGTCGACTCGGAAAAGTTTTCGTGGCGAGATTTGGCTGCATGGAAATCAACTTCAGTTTGATCCTTGAACAACTTGCCACAATCATCACATTTGATTGATTTTGCTACCTCATTTTGTGCTTGGGGCTCTTGAGAACTTGTCGCTAGTCCAGCTAGCTCTTCATTTGTGTCTGATTCAGGTGCTTGAGGTTGGGCAGCTGGCTGAGACTGTGGTGTGCTCACTTCTTCTTCCTCGTGTGTTAGTAGCCAATCTGTGACAGCCTCAACATCTTTGGAATTTGATTTTGAGACCGCTAGCTCCCTATTTTCAAACATTACACAATATTTCCGTAATAAATAATTTGCGAATAGGTTGGTTTTATAAAAGTAACTTTAAGATGAGTTTACTTACACCCTATTTCTTGGGAAACCCATTTCAACAAGGGTATCAATCACACTAGACATATTGTTGAATAATTGTTGCTAGAATAAGTTGAATTTGTTGTAATATACGTGATTTTTGATAAATTTGCGAACTCATAAACCACACAGGCAAACTTACCAAATAAACGCTGATAATTGGAAGGAAATGTTGTTAAATGCAAATGTGAGTAATTATTTAGCGGAATACTATAATAAATTGTGTATTTGTTGCAAGTGATTTGAGAATTGATTGCAATCAAGTTGCAATCATTAGCGGAGCGGAATTTTTTTTTAGGAAAAACACGGCAAAATGTCATACGCGTGTCGCTAGCAGTCGCTTTTTGGTCGCTTTTGGTCACTCGTCGTCACCGTCGTCACTTTCATCTGAAATTCGTTAGTAACTCTTGACAGCTTATTGACAGCGCGTTCGTAGGAAGTAGGAAGTTCATATAGGGCGCGTTTTATTCGTCACTTCTAGAATTGGAATGAACCGTCCGAATCGTTTTTTTCGCACAGAAGATTCATTCCGGACGTCTTCCTTTCCGACCGTCTCGCGAGACGGTG
>JARJDT010024837.1:0-13455 GCA_030264655.1 Leptusa sp. GC000079 | reverse complement strand
TTTTTCTTAGAACTCCAACGCGTTGTGTTCGTGTTTCGTCGCAGCAGTTGCTGCTTGCGTTCTATGAAACGAAAATTCGAATTTTCAAGATGAAAAATGCATTTTAGAAAAAAATGAAAACGGCATTATATGTTCAGAATTTAATTCTCTATAAGAATGTCCTTGTATATTTTTTTCGAAAACTTCCTAGTTTTTGAGTTATTTGAATTTTAAATTTTCTATAGGTTTTTTGAGGTTATAATTATTTTTCGATCTGGCCCAAAATCTAATCAGTTCTATTCCCAATGGGTATCTACCACCTGTGCAAATTTCAGCTCGATCGGATAATTAGTTTAGACGCTATCGTGTTCACAAAATTAGCGTTACATACGCACGCACGCACGCACGCACATTTTGTAAAACCCTCTTTTTCGTACTCGGGAACCTTAATTAGTGGGAATTCAAAAATTAATTGCCTTTAAGTTCGGCCCGACACATTATTTTTCCATTTGATTTAACAAATGAACTGGAATAAAATTAATCTTCATTTAATAATTATTAAATCGGAACAAAAACAGCATAGAATCTTGGCAAAAAGATGTACTCATCAATAATAATTCTTTGTGACATAACATTTCTTTAATAATAAAAATTGTTTATTTCCACATTAAATGCACGTTGTTTACTAGGCATTAAACTAAAATTTCAAGATTTTTAGAGTAAATAAAAGACACACAAAAAATATAATAATTTAATGCCCATTTAATTACATAATTACATGTTTTACTTGTTTCTAATAATCATTTATTTGCGTATTAATTACATCGCTTCGTTGAGGTATTGGTAATACTTTATGAGTTTTGTACGGTTTTGGTCCAACCCAACTTAAAATGACCGGTAGTAGTACAACGCCGTGAAATAGTCCAAATATAATTACCAATAGAAATATCTGGGAAAACAACAAAAAATGTTTAAAAACAAACCAAATTTAAATAATCCACAATTCAAACCTTAAAAAACGCCCGAAAATTGTACGAATCCGAAAATCCCAACATCGTAACGCCAATAAGTGTTGAACAACCACCGAACAAAACGGCCGCTCCTATCGATGTCACCGTATTGATAACACGCTCATTGCGATCGCCCTCAGCAATCGTGAGGAACTTATGCCCAATATGTGTCGCATAATCAACACACAAACCAATCGCTAATTGCAACCCAACACAAGAAACGATGTCGATGGTGAGTCCCCATTTTTGCATGAACCCGCACACGTTCACCATCGACAATATAATCATAACAAACACCCAGAAGCAAATCTGGACGTTTGCAATCAGCAGCGATGTGCACACCATGACGGCAATGAGGGCCAATTCAATATTACGAATGACTTCGGCGTCGATTATCTCGTCGGTGATCCACGTGGCGAAGACTTTGGACCAAGCGGTCGAGAAACGATCGCCGGTGGTGAGACCAATCTCTTTGGATATGTTCATTACGCGGCGCATTGCAGGTACGTGTTCATGGGGGCCGTCAAATTGTTTAAATAAGTATTCAATGCTAGACATCTACACAGAAAAAAATAGTATAAGGACCGATTCATACGATCGTGTTTTTCGACCGGAAATTACCATTATTTTTGGTGCTGGTTGGCCACAAAGTAAAGGCCTGGCAAATTTAAAATTAGCCTGAAAACGCGCGCCTTTAGCGCTGAATAAAAACTTGGATAAGTACGTATTAAATAGTTCATCCGGAACCTCCTCTTCTAAAAGATCCACTTTATGATATTTGAGTACAAAATCGTTGAATGGTTCGACCCATGATACAATATTTGATATGATATCGGTTGAGTTTTCCAAACGCATTGTCATATGCATTAGATTACGGTACTCGTGAGTGTAATTGACTGCCCCTATATAAGTCCCTGCTTCATGACCATAAGTCGGATAATAAATTGTTTTCTGATTAAGGAATTGACCCAGATAAGTATGATCCGGTATAAACCATTTCGGATCAAACTTTTGCTCCAGTTTAAAAATACTTTCAACACTGAAACCCAGGCAAACAATCGTGATCAACACGACGAGTAGTTTTCCAGGCCAAGTAAGGATAACTTTCGAATAAACCGCGCGGAAAACCCTTGCTGAAGTCCCTGCTTGGCTAAACTTGTTAGGTTTATAGTTTTCATGTTTGATCCAAGGCAGAATCCCATTATAATTACTTTCGAGGCGTTTCTGATCAATTGTAAAACACGCAATGAAAAATGTGACGACGAAAACATACGTGAGAAAAACACCCATTGCGGTGTATAAACAATAGGATTGCAGAGAGGGCAGCACTGTCGTTGAACCAACAATGAATGCCAGGACATCGGTGGCGGTCGTGACGGTTATTGACACACCGGCGTGTTTTAACATATTGCCGATGCGTTCAACCAAAGGAAGCCTTCGGTGTTCGGCTGAAAGTTGCAGTTGGTCCCAGCTGGCGACTATTACAAACATGTCGTCTACACCAAGACCCATCAACAAGAATGGAAGCGAGGTGTGAATCGGCCCGTAAGGGATGCCAAAAAGGGAGCAAAGGCCGCAGGACGCTATCAATGCCATTCCCACCGAGAGTAAACCAATACCGCCGAGAACCGCACGTGCTTCAACGCAGTTGAACTTTGAGATTACCAGTTGAACGTAGATCAACATTATTATGCTGCCGTAGAACAACTTGTCGATGCCTTGAAACATGCTCTCACTGCTCACATCCCCAAAACTGAAAACGAAAAATTTATAATATTTTCTCAGTAGATTTCCAAATTATCTTAGGTACCTTCTGCCTGAACCATAGAAAACAGACATGTTGTAACTTTTCGCTTCATTTGCAACGTTTTCCATGATGCGCAAAAATTCATTTTCCCATACCAAACACTCACTTGTCGCCTGATTGAAAATGACTTGATTTAATTAAATTTGATTTGGCGAATAAAATTGCTTACCCATTCGGTAGTACCCGCATAATTGCCAACTTCATCCATGTTAACAGCCGTAAAATTTAAGTGTGTCATCCATGACATGCTTACAGATTTTGCGCCAATTATATGACCTGTTTTGTTAGTTATTATGCCCCCTAAAAGTGCTTCGTAATTTTTCAAATTTCCCATTATCGGACTGCAATTAAAGAAGAAATAAAAATTATAATTATATTTCATAAATAAATCGATTCAATTATATACTCTTGTTTCATTAAATTGATTCGATTTAAAATGTCTTCTTTGGTTGTTGCGCGTATTCGCCGTTCTTTGTTTTGCCATAGATCAAGTAAGCTCTTCGTGTAACACACTGAATCCATTGTTTCAACGAGTTTGCAATAAGTATGCGGATCAAAATGTATGCTTGGATCAAAATCATCATTATTATCAGCGACAGCAGTTTCCGTTGTTGTATTATGGTATTTTTTGGTTTTTCGTATTCTGGGCGCCATTAATGGCATGAAACTTGGATCCATTTCCGGTATTCTAAACGAGCATATTTAATTATACACTTTTTTAAATCATTAGTAAATTTTTACCGAAAACAAAGTTCTTCATAAGAAACACCAGCAGAACTTATGGAATTTTTCACTCTTTGGTCGATTTCGTAAAGTTGCAAAATGACTTCCGGTGTGAGTACATCATCAGCTACGACTAGTATTGTTTCAGTTCGGTAAGCAGTCTCCAGGGTGTTCATCAACCAGTCTGAATCTTTTTTGAACTGAGAATTGTGGGGCACCCATAAACCCATGGGGTTTTTTTCCTGGTAAAACCGGAACAGCCCGAAAGCACTTATTATCACAAAGAGCCAACATATTCCAATCGTGCGTAATGGATGTGTTGCTATCTTTTTGCCTAATCTAGAAAAACAATCCATGTTTAATTGTTTCCTAATCCTCAGCAATAGACGTAAACAAATACATTGTAGTTTATAAGTCGCATTTCTTTGTAATAACTTTTTACACTCGTGAAACTTGACAACCAATGAGCTTACTTGATTATTCGAAACAACGTTCTTTTTGTAATCTGATTGGTTGTCAAGTTTCAAAAAACATGGCGCGAAATTCAAAAAGGTTTCAATAATATTTGATCGTCCTGTATTAGGGAGAGAAGAGCGACTTACGTATAGAATAAAGATTCAGTGGTTTTCACAACGCCGTATGTGAACCTTTCGTACCATTTTGTCGGTGAGCGCGATCGCGTTTTGTCTACCATTGTACGCGATATGAAGACAATTCACGACTGACATAACTGGAAATGAATCAAAGTGAGTGAACAAATTAACTCCAACTAATGTTTTGATGAATAATATTGAAACATAAACATCTAAACAACCATACACTCAAAATTAACGAGTTTTAGTAGGTATATGTATAAGTACCTACAAGAATACAAGGTTGATGAGGTTTTGGAATTTTTGAAGGTCCACCTCCTAGAACTCGATCGAGTTGTATTTTTTAATGTTAGCTTTAGCCAAATGCCATGGCGAAGGTTGCGAATTTTATTTCTTTCAAATTATATGAGATTATTTATTTTAATTATTTTTAAATTTTAATAATCTAATAATTACTAAACAAATATACAATTATGAAGTGATAAGTGTTGCGATGTGTAACTGAGTTTAAAACAGATGCAATGCACATAAAAGCAGATAGTTTCAAACTGAAACAGTAGTCATAAATATCATAATTATAAAATTATTGATATGATAAGCAACATTTTTAATTGATATAATTGACAAAGTGCATATTTATATTTTATTTCTAATTATTGTTTACACGTATTTGCGACTAGAATAGAATAAAAACTGTTTTTTTCCAATTTGCGTATACATTTTTGAAAAATTTTCAAATTTCCAAAACGAGAAACAAGTTAAGCAAGTTTAAGCGTTGCGAAATATTTCGCGCATCTCAACTCAACACGCTTTATAGTTTTGAAATTTAATTTTTTTGTTGACGTTTTGTTTGTTTAATTACCAATAAAGTTCTCAATTCTATGACTCTTTTGTTAACGATTAACGAGGCCATTAAAAAAGTGCATTTAGCAACGATGCTTGATAAATTCTTATAGTTTGAGAGTACTTCACTCGCTCGTTCACTGGGATGTTTAATTGAAAATTGAATACCTTTTGCTCTTATCCTCTTATTGAATAAAGTTTGATTAACTGAGCTGAACAGAGAATACGCCTAGGATTACATGATGTAGTTAGTTGCTATTGCTAATGAAAGGTCGACTAGGTCTTGATCTAGCACAGCGAGCAGCATTGGCACTGGCGAACCGTTTGCAGTTTGCTCTCTGGCTTGACTTTATTTATATTTTTAACTTAGTCACTTTATACGTTTGAATTGAATTGCACGTGCGCACTACTTACCATTGTAAACCCCGAATGACTGAATGAAATCGCTCAGATAGAGATGTAGACCGTTCGGAAACGGAAAGTGGACTAAACTCGGGATTGAGATAAATTTTGAACTTGCAACTTATTGCAATTTGCAATTAATCTGAATCGAGCGCATATCGACGAGCAACTGCGTAAGTTATTCAATTTATGTCGATGATGATGATGATGAAATTACAATGATTTGCTTTGCTCTTAGTTTGTAGAATGTAGATTTCATAATGATTGCTAGTTTAATTACTATACCTATTCATAGGAATGATTAGATACTGTACAGGCCTCCTATATTGGCAATATTGATTACTATATTTTAGAAAATTACAGACTGTAGCTGTGAATTATGTGCACGAGTGCCGCGTAGTTGAGCAAAAACGTGAATTTAAAAATGCAAATATGTGCCGCGCATTAACTTGTCACTTATTGTTTAATCGCATGCGAATTGTGTTGAAATTTGAACTTTCAACGGAAAATTATCTCTTACCTAAACCAACAAACTAAAAAAACCGCACTAGAATTGAACAATATTGTGAACGTGTTCCATTTTCGCGTAAGCTACATGTCAACCAACTCTAATGTAGTCAATGTGATTAGAATTAAAAATTTAAATAAACAAACAAAACAATAGGAAATGCGGTGATTTAAAATTGTCATGTTATGGCACACATATGGCTTGTTATCAGCTCAAGTTGAGATTAAATGAAGCAGCATGTTCGTATAAATACAGTGCAATTGAATTGATATACTCATAGTCGCGTCAATATTCACGTATTCAAGTATTCATTGTTTATGCAGTGAGCTAGTGAACAACGAGACGAGAAAATGGAAACAACTCTGCAGGAAAAGTCGGCGCCATCGGGACAATACAAGCGAGTGAATTTGCAAGAGGACCATTTCGGTTTCCTCGTGGATGCGGATGGAATGTCGAGTCCTGTGCGTCGGTTCACGTGGCGTAATGATAGCAATGTGAGCGTGCAAGTGATCACTTATGGAGCGACTATAACGAGCATTAAAATGTCGGATAAAAATGGCACTACTGATGACATTGTTATGGGATTTGATGATATGGATGGTAAGTCGCCGATACATTCTAGTAGCGCGACCGCAAATAAAATGGTCACAAATGGACTACGCTACGCATGATTTAGTTATTAGTTTAGCATAATGTAAACATTTAAACAAATTTCTATATGTATACGTGCAACGTCTGAAAGGTTACCTCAACAAGCTGAATCCGTACTTCGGCGCGACAGTCGGCCGTGTGGCGAATCGCATCGGCGGCAGCAGGATCAATATCGATGGCACTGTTTATCGCGTCTCGGCGAACCTAGGACAACACCAGCTGCACGGCGGATTCAAGGGATTCGACAAGGTTTTAACATTATGCAATACACATGCTTCGCTTTCAATTACTTGCAATGCAGTTGCGATTTCGCGATCGATACCGCTTCACAAACTCTTGAAAATTGAAATATGCGCGCGCGCGCTCTAATTTCAAAACGCGCTCAATTGAAATATTACAGAAAAACTGGGATTATCATATCGATGGTAGTAAAGTAATAATGAGTTGCAACTCCCCCGATGGGGAGGAGGGTTTCCCTGGCGCTGTTCTTGTCAACATTACTTATGAACTTACCGATGACGACAAGTTTCTGATCGATTACAAGGCGACAACTACTAAGCCAACTTTTGTGAATCTCACCAATCATTCGTATTTCAATTTGGCGGGACACAACAAAGGCGCTGATGAACTATACAAACATGTGGTTTCAATCAATGCTGATAGAATAACTGATGTTGATAGTGATTTTATTCCCAATGGTATTAAATAATTGTTAATTGTTATAAAATTTTAAAATAGTTTGGATTTTAAATTTTTAGGAAAATTTAATCAGGTGGTCGATACAGTCTTTGATTTGCAAGTTGCCAAGAAATTAGGTGATGTGATTGATAAAATCCCCGAAGTTGGCGGGTACGATCACAATTTCTGTGTGAACAAAGCGACCGAACAAGGCGACTCGTTTATAGCAAGGTACTTGTACTTACGTTTCTCGTTTCTTCACAATTCTCGTCAATCAATTCCAATTCCAAATGCACTTTGCAATAATGATTAAAACGTGCAGCTCGGTTGAAAACACGATTACTACTAACATTCATCAACTCAAACTCATCAACATTAGCATTCGTATTCGTTTAGTCATTAAAAACATTAGCTTACTCCTTATTATAATGTCATCGGCGGATACTATCGCGAATCAAGAAATTGAAATGTTAAACAAACATTAACAATTTTAACATTAGAATGCATAAACAATAAACGATAAGAAATGAATTACACATGCACATACATAATAGAAATAATTTTCAATAGGTAGTGCTAGTTATTGAAATTTTTGAATATAAATTTTCTTGGTGATAATTTTTATTAAGAGTCGAACACCCAGGAAGTGGACGCATTTTCGAACTTTACAGCAATCAGCCTGGTGTGCAATTCTACACGTCGAATGGTATTCCTGAAAATCCAGACAAATACAAGGGTGTAAGTATTATAAATTTAATTTAATAACATAAAATTAAGTTAATCTAAAATTTTATCATCTAAATTCAGATTATTTTTGGAAGTCATTTTCGACAAATTGAAATCTTAAAACGTACATTTTTATGTGCAAATATGAATTTAAAAACCTTCAATAATTGTCAATCTTCTGTTTTTGTTTAGTTTAGAGCGAAACAAATATTCGAGATGTAACATGAAAATAATGTATTCTTGTTTTAATTTCGGATTTAATAAGTTTGTTAAAATTTTGTAGATTATTTGTAGACAAAACATCGTTCAAAACTGAAAACAAATAAATCAAACATGAGATATTTATACTGCCGGAACTTTTAATATTAGAGAATTTAGCAAAAGTTTTAAACCACTTTACTTTGGGAAAACACGAGGGAAAACATAAACTTTGTAAAAAATCGCGTGATTTTAAATTGGCGGGAAATTTTATTCCTAGATTTGCTGGCAACCCAATATATATTTTTTGAGATTTTGATTATTAAACTATAATACTCTGGTAAAAAGGAATTGAAAAGAACAGTTAAAGAGTATGTTTTATCAGAATTGTTTGATATTTGTAATCATATTTTGGTCGGACACTTTCGTTTTATAGCAAATAAATAAAATCTTCATAAAGTATATTGGGTTGCCAATGTTATGAAATGATTATTATTGATGATACAAATCTAACTAGACTTGATTTTCTGTTTAGGATTCTGCAAAATTGGAAACTTTGGAAGGAAAGGCCGGCAGTAAATATTACAAACACGGCGCTCTTTGTTTGGAAACTCAGAACTATCCGGACGCTGTTAACCATGTAAATATTATTCATAAATTGCAAGTTTTTGAGTTTGCTTTAAATTTGACGAATTTTAGGACAACTTCCCGAAAGCTGTTCTCTACCCTGGGGAAACATACCATCATACAATCATCTACAAGTTATTGAAAAAATAGCCAATGGAATTACATGAAACTTCTTTATTTCTTGTACTTAATTAATTTCATTTACAAATTAATGAAAACTCAGGCATAAATAACAAATCAATTATTGAAATAAATCTAATAACAAATAAAGTCGTATGATCAATTATTACAAATATCCAACTAAGCAAGTGAACGTTATTAACGTTTGTAATCCAAAATATATACTAAAAATTGTTTGAAAATGTGTGGAAAAGTCTCTAATGTTAGTTTCATCATTTCTTCATTCTTCAAGTTCACTGCGTTTTGTCCACTGCCATCGGCATGATCCACCCGTTATTTGTTAATACTAATTTCCCCGCATTTGGAATCGACTGCATCACATTCAAGTACATCTGCTCCTCTGTTGTGGAGACCTTCCGCCGTTTATTCAAGTGCAGTGAAACGACACCAAGCAAGCTATCAGGAATGCGTCCCTTAAGGCATCGAACGAGTGCCGTGGTGGTCAAGCGGATAGTGTTCGAATTCGTAGCTGGTGGAGCCACCACTGGCGCCGGTTTCTTTTCCACTGACTGACCGTAAGTGCGCTTCACTCCTGCAGGTGCAGGCGCAGGCTTTGGACGTGTGACCGCTTGCACTTGCACTGGCTTCATGACTGTTGTCGACGTAGGCGTCGGCGAGCAACTTGAACTATTTGAACTGACTGCATGGTTCGACACATCATTGGAATTCGCGCTATCGATATCACGGGCGATTTGATGTTTGGATAGCCGTTTAATGTGGACTGTCTCAACAGTTTTGTCTTCATAGTCTTCGTCTTCGTCCTCTTCTTCGAAATACAACGCACCTTCGTCCTGTTTCTCAATGGACATAACTGAATTGACGCATTCTTGTGTATCATAAATCATCATACAATTTTCTTCTGGGTCATGATGGTCCTCACTATCGCCATCATCACCGTCGCCTTCACCATATTTAATATAGTTGGTTGAGTTGATGACAACTTCTTTGAGGTTTTTGCTGTGGAGTTCTTGTGTGAAATATGATGGGTCAATGGTGTAGACTTCAGGTTGTGCAGAGTCGTTGGTTGATTGCAGGATTGCTTTGCCATTTTCAAAACCGATTTTTTGTTTCTTTGCACTACTGGGGCCAGGACTGAGGTGCTCTGCCAAGAGGGTGAATGTCGTGCCATCACTGCTTGACGGCATCACTTCCACTTCTTTGATATAAGATAAGTCATCAGATGAGCTATCACACCCTGCATCCAGGGTGGGTATAGCATTATGTACTAATCGGCGTTTTTCTACATTCGCGAAAAATTTGTCTTCAAAGTGTAAGCCACATACAACTTTGTTACGCAGTTGATAGTCGGGGAGATTGGCGAACTCTGGTTTGTCTGCGTTGTTTATCCAAGTTGCGCAACGATCGCGGTGTTTTACTGGATAGTGGAAGAAGTGCAAGTTTTCGGTGGTTTTTGTTGCACTTCGGCACGATTTGTAACTACAGCGACAACCGCCCATTATTATTAAACCTTAAATAGTGGAAAATTTCAATTGTTTATTATTCTAAGGTTTACAAGAAAAATTACCGCGCAATTAAAGGGATATTGGGAGGGAAAAAGCCAGTTGTTTGCTTTGCTTGAAAACATGTACTTACTGTGAGGTTAATTTAAATATCCAACAAGCACTATAAACTTTTTCAATAAAAAAGTCTAACAATGAATTCCGGATTTTTCTAGATGAATTGTTATCCACAAGGCAATGATTAATATGGGTTTATTTCGAGAGTGCAACAAATCTTCTTGGCTTTCATGTGTGGCTGATGCAGTTTTGGCGGCCATTAGGTATTTACGATACAGGGCTGGCAATTAAGTTTTATATTATTTCGAAAATCCCTAGAAAAACCACTAAATGCTTGATATTGAACATAAGTCGACTTCGAATGTGCATCAGTTCGTCACTCGTTGGTATGTATGGTTGGTATATAACAGCATAGGTCGGTAGGTCGTTTGATGGTCGTTTGCAATCGCAAATAACTTATGTGTTATTTGGTCGTTGTTAGATCATATAAAAATGTAGCAAGATCAAATATCTTATACATTTTCGTCCGTCATTGATCTACCTACCGCATTCGAATGGCGAATTGATGACGTCACACTTACTTAGTTTGCTCATTTGACCTAGGGTTCGTTCTCGTAACGTCAACACTATGACGTCCCAGCAACCATCCAGCTGCTGAGGAGCCACCAGGAGCCACCATAGGGAGCTACCAACGAGCCACTAACTGATCCCGAATCGAATTTGCCTAGTGGCTTGCCAATATATTTGTTGCCAATGGTCTTCTTCCACCCACCATTTAAAATTTAAACTCGAGTCAACGCTTGAATGAATGAATTTATAGATAAGGAATTCAAGGATAAATGTTGGACAAATGTTGAACATACGGCCTGCTGCATTGCATCATTGATAAATTAAAAATATTCGACCATTAAATAGATTTTAAGAACAACAAACAACGCATTTGCGGTTTTTCTCGTAGTTTTACATTTACAATAATTATTTGTTGATTTGCGGCTTTGGCATGGCCGTAGTCATAGCAGCAAGCAGTCATGCGTATGGTCATGCGTAAGCATCTCTATGAACCTGTAGAATGATCAATGAGTGGTGTAAAATTTAAGTAATACACTGTTTTTTATAATTATATCGATTAGATCAACTTGGGTAGCAAAAAATGTGTCTGGCCGAGTTGATTGGATGTCTGGCAGCCAGACGGCTCATATTTTCGGTCGAGTTCATGAACATTACCATTTGCTCAGCATCAAACAAAAGTATACATATGACTAGGACTACTTAGACGTAGTGTACTGAATTTAGAAAATAAGTAATAGAAATAAGTACCCACTTGAGCTTAAGTTAATGGAAAGAAAATATCGCATTAGCGTTCTTTTAATTTTTATTATTTTTTATCGTGCAACATGTAACGGAAACAGAAATTTCAAAGTACTTTATTTTAAACAAACGCCAAGCGCTTGGCGTAGCCGCATATGAAAGCATGCAAAATACGAGTTGAGATCATTTAATAATGAATTAAGTAGCTATTGTCGCTTAGCGAACGCATTATTAAATAGAAAACGCGACAACGCCAGGCCAGCACGCTAAACAGAACAGGAATGAGTCTGGCCGACTGGAAGCATGGAAGTGCATGGAAGGATGGCAGGTTTGTGACTCAGTCCCGAGTCCCGTCCCGTGGCCGTGTATTCCTGCCGACATCCGACAACTAGCGCAGGCTACGACCACACGAACATGATCCCAGTCTATTGAGCGCTCTTCAGCTAACTCCCTTCCCCTTGCCGCGCAACGCAACGCAATTCGCTAGACTCGCGGGCACGGGACTCTGGCTCCTGGAGAGTGGAGAGCGAGAGCCTCCGCACAACTCCGCCACCGCCACTCACACACCTTCGTGCATTCGCTCATTCTCATTCTATTTACTCATGCTCGGCGCGGGGCGCGCACACTAGCGCAAGCCACACACACACTTTCGCAAGGAAAAGCAAATGCAGAACGCAGACACGACGGTCTCCGCTCTCGGCCTGCGACGGTGACTGGTGAGTCTGAGTAGAACAGAAACACACGAAACGAAACGCAGAACACACAGTAATGGCGTCCAGCTAAGGCGGTGGGTGGTCGGGCGATAATGTGAAGTTGACAGTGCATCATACGAATGTTCTTCAATTAAAATTCAATACTCGAAACGGGCCCAACCAAGCGCACATCTCTGACACCTTTACTGCGAACGCCAACTCTTCGCTAGTGCCTAGTGCTAACTACAACTATCGCACATCACATCCGACGGGACGGATTCCACGGGTGTTGGAATCGCAGTGGGACTGTGACAGCGGCCTGCGAGTCGACTGGCTCGAACCGCAAAGCCACCGCGTTTGCTGATAATGATAACAACGATGCAATCATCTCATTTCCATTGAACAGTGTTTGTTGCGAGAATGATTGCGAGTATTGGGACTGGCAGTCAGTGTGATGCGATCATTTGGAAGGTATGATGCTCGTCATCTAGCATGTCTTTCCTGGTCCTGTTTTCTTGATTCTTCTCGCAGCTCGCATTGCTGGGCATTGCTAGAAAGCGGTCGTAAATTATCTTTGCGCCAATTCCCACCTCTTCATCTTGTCAACTCGACAAATTTCCTGCAACTTGAACGTGAGCGAACGTGCAATTACGACGCTAATGAAATTGCTCGCGTTCTCAGTTTGTTCTTAATGAAATATTTGACACTCTCAACTCAACTAACTCACATTAGCAATATTTCAACAGTTAACATCCGAGTTTTGTCCGAGTTAACACCTAAAACTACGAAATTTTTTCAACACACCATTCAACTTTTTTTTTCTTATTAGCAATAATTGATGTATTGATGATTAAACTTGTAATTTGCGTGAACGTTAGTCATAGTTAAATTGTGCGAACATTGTGATTGATTTGCATTGTTTGTTCTTTGTTGTTGTTTGTATAGGTCTCACGTATACATCATGTGCACTTCGCTTGCTACTTCAATGGTACATAAAAGTAATTCCGAGTAAT
>JARJDT010024833.1:0-10477 GCA_030264655.1 Leptusa sp. GC000079 | reverse complement strand
TGTATTTTATAAATGCAGTCATTCCAAATACGAAGCAATTGCCTAAAATCGGTTCCACTCGACTCTTGTAACCTGCATGTAAATCAATATATCGTTTTGATTTCTTCAACACACGCATACGAAAAAAAGAATTTCAATGTTACCATTTCTCTCTTATCTTATCTTGTCTTATCTAAAAATTACTATCCATTAGGTGCCTATTGACCGTTTTCTTTTCGGTTGTATTTGAAAATTCTTAAGGCAAAACAACAACAAAACAAAAGCAAGAACACGTTAACGAATGTATTAGTTTATAAATTTCTCTTGTTCTTATTAGCAAACATTTGTTCCAATCAACTTTCTCGTTTTATTATTTCCACTGTAGAAGTTATCAATTAATAGTCGCAGAAGATTCAATAAAAATCGAACTTTACGTAATGACAATTAATTTGAAACCGGCGATTTATTCGCAATGTAGGTCGTGCCTTTACAGTTAAATCCAAAAATCCTATTATCTCCCTCGATTAGTAAGGCTTCCCTTAACTTCCAGTCATGGTTGCTTGCTACACTCGTCACTTGCGTTTTTCCGCCCTTACCAGCAAACCATATTTGAGTAACTGTAAAAAATAATCTTGTTGTAAAATAATGGATCATAACGATGATCCTAAACATGAGGTAAGTCCTTTGCCCAAAATGCAGATTGCTCTAAGCACAGCTTATAGGAACCAATGGATTTGGACGACTTGCTACCGCATGTGGGCGAATTCGGGCGGTATCAAAAACGCATGTTGTGGCTTGTATGCCTACCAGCATGTTTTCCTTGCGGTTTCGGCGCTTTTAACCAGCTTTTCATGGCTGATGTGCCCGACCACTGGTGTTGGGTACCCACCTTGGGCAACTTAAGCGCTGAAGACCGCTTAGCACTTGCGATACCCAACGAATATAACAATGCGAGTAATTCGTACATGTTTAGTAAATGCACAAGGTACGCCGTTAATTGGACGAAATTCCTCATAAACAGGGACTTGGTCCTTTCTACGATTGGGGATGGGGAGGTCAACATTGAGCAATGCCTTGATGGTTGGGAATATAACACGAGCGAAATTTCCTCGAGCATCGTTATTGATGTAACCAATGAAAATTCGTAGATTGTAAAATAATTGATTGGAAGAAATTGTTTTTAGTTTGATTTGGTTTGTGACCGGGATATTTACCCGACTCTGGGTTTAGTTGCCTTAAATATTGGTGGCCCAATAGGCGTGTACTTTTTTGGTGCCTTGAATGATAAGATCGGTCGCAAAAAGACGTTCTTCATATGTTTAACGACACTTATCGTGGGCGGGCTTCTGACGGCAACAGCGCGCGATTTCTGGTGGTGGGCGGGCAGTCGCGTAATAGTCGGGCTGACAATCCCTGCCATTTATCAAATACCCTTCATAATTTGTAAGTCCTCAAATGGCTCAAAAATCACATGCGTGACAAAACTTTTGCAAGTTGCAGCTCTTGAGTTTGTGGGCCCTAATTATCGCTCGTTCGTCACTGTACTCACCTGTTTGTTCTACACATTGGGCATAATTATACTCGCACTAATCACATATTTGATACGTGACTGGGTAGTCCTTTCTTATGTGACATGTGTGCCTTTTGTTCTGTACTATATTTACATGTGGTTTTTGCCGGAAAGTCCTCGCTGGTTGCTAGCGAAAGGTACAAAAATGTTTGTGCAATGTTGCAACTTGTATTTCATGAGAGGCTTGGTTTTTAAGAATTCTTGTCTCGATTTCGACAAAATAAGAGACAAGATCAAGACCAAATTAAGTCAAGAAATATCGAGAAATTTCTCGTCCCGATATTTCAAGACAAGAGGTCCAATTCAAGACGAGTCCTCTGAAACCCTAGTTGCAACGTGTTAATAAAATGGCGACTTTTTAATATTGTTAACTTTCAGGCAGGTTTGACGAAGCTGCGCGTATTCTGGAAGAACTCGCCAGAGTCAATTGCAAAGAATTACCGGCCAGTTTTAAACAACAATTAAAACAACGTTCGCGTAACCAACACCATGTTTCCTCACCGGGTGTGTTATCCCTGTGCAGAACACCTAATATGCGTTTGAAGACGATTCTGATCACTTTAAACTGGTTTGCTACCGAGACAGTATACGTAGGGCTAAGCTACTACGGCCCTGCATTGGGCAACGATGCTTACGTATCCTTCGCATTGTCTTGCGCCGTCGAAATACCTAGTTACCTCCTTTGTTGGGTGATTGTAGACCGGTGGGGCCGCCGTTGGCCCCTGAGCTTATCCATGATAATCAGTGGTATTTGCTGCATAGGAACAGTCCTCTTGCCTGCAGATGCCGTCCTAGAAACGTTAATCCTGTATCTCTTTTCTAAGTTTGCCATAGCCGCAGCTTTTCTTATCATTTATCCGTTTTCCGGGGAATTGTACCCTACCGAAGTGCGGGGTATCGGGATAGGTGTTTCCGCTTACATCGGCGGCATGGGGTTGATAATTATACCGTTTGTTAACTATCTCGGGGCAGAGAATTTAGTTCTGCCCTTGGTCATTATGGGCGTTATCAGCGTACTAGGGGGTATTTCGACGCTTAGGTTGCCGGAAACTTTGCATCACCGCTTGCCGCAAACCATTGAGGAAGGCGAAGCTTTCGGGAAAGGGTTTACTATGCAAGATTGCTGTCGGTGTATTCCGCTAAAGCCTAGCACGGGGTCTATCGAGGAATTGGAACTGACAGGGGTACCGCCAACGGAAGAGACGCCACTGGGGTCGACTCGGCGGATGTCTATCCATCGTCTCGTGAGGCAGAATAGTATCATGGATACGCCTAAGGATACCGATGGGACTATGAAAATTACTTATTGGTTTTAAGTTCATTAAAAGTACCTCTTTAAACTCCCCAGGCTCGAGTTTATTATCTAACCTCAACTATCCGCTACTGGAGCATTTTTTAAGCAATGGGGGCAATTTTAGACGATTGTTTGATACTACAATTAATTTTTATGCCCCATTTGTTTATTTAATTGCCTGAAACCGACTTTGTCGTTGTGTTAAACACATTTGTTATTTTATTTGAAATCGTGTGTTAAGCGAAAAGTTAAAAATGCGCAGACGCAGCGACAAGTTGCAGCATCGCCACAGCAAACATTTTATTTGTATTTGTAATCAGTTGCGTTTTGCTTGTTCGACTGTTCGCACACCACGAATTGAAATACAAACCACAAACGCAAACGCTCTGTAAATGCAACACTGATGCAAAGTGGGCAAAGCGACGGGGCCACCGAGCAGTTTTTAGTCGAGCAACATGCACTGATGCGAGTTTAGTGCGTGTGAATCATATGTGAATATTTACAAAGCAATGCAAATTAGAATAGATTCCTACATCAACGTTATTCAATAAACGAAACTTGTTTCGTGTTGGTTTTTTCGTGTGTTAATTTATCGTTTCGTCCGTTTTGCGTGTTGTGTGCGTATTGCAGATTCAAAGGGCACGCACAGCTGATGTCAGGTAAGCAATTAAATACTTCGTGCCTTCTCTTCCCGTCGTGTCCTGTGTCCCTACCCTTCCTAGTCCAAGCCCACAGCAAGCCAAGTTCGGGTTGGGCATTTCGCTTTTGCAGTTGGCTTTGCATTTGTTGCTAGCTGTCTGCTAGTGATACCAACAAGCAACAACACAAAAACAACAGCCATTTTAGTCTCAATTTTAATTCCGTCGTAGAAAGAAAATGAATCAAGATGACGACGTGACCGACCAGAAAGAACCGGCAGCTTCAGCCGAGCATCAAGCGAACGCGAAGGTGATTGATTTCGTTGGCACAATCAATGCAAGGGAGTTGGGGTATACGAAAAGGAACAGTTTCACAAAACCGCAGATTAAAGCCACCGCCGAAAATGAATTGGTCAAGAAACAGTTCACAGAAATGGTAATTCTAATTTGTTTCCATACATGTTTCGGTTTTTCATTGGGAAGTTGCAGCATTGCGAGTTGCCTGGCGGGTCACGCTCGACCTTCCTTATGGAATTCTCACCAGACGGAACAAAGGTGGCGTCCACACATGGCAATCATCAGATCCACGTGATGGACGTGCGGACAGGTAAACATATTAAGACCTTAGTCGGACATCCACGTACCCCGTGGTGCATAGCGTTCCATCCAACTTCGAATCAAATCATTGCGTCAGGGTGTCTCGGCGGACAAGTCCGCATATGGGATTTAAGTGTAAGATTATCCATAAACTATTCAACTTAGAGTCTGTTTTTTGAACAATATGTTTAATAATCAGGGTGGGAGTGAAGTGTGGACTGCAGAAATACCATCAGTCATTGCTTCCATAGCATTTCACCCAGATGATCGCCTTTTGGTCATTGCCACTTGCAATGAGCTCTATTTCTGGGACTGGAGCAAACCGCAACCCTTCATGCACGTCTCCACCGCTACGATTAAAGAAAAAGTCCGCTATGTGGCGTTTGATAAACTCGGTCATAAACTCATCACAGGTATCACGAACACGCCGCAAACGCGCTGGGAGCGCGTCCGCGCTGTTCCCATTTCTGTTTCCGTACCCAGAAGTGAGGGGGGTCCCCCGTTGCCACCGACCCTATGCGTGGGGCTGAGCAACATTGCCCGCCGGTTTAGTCTACAACCGCGCCCCACAATGAGTGCGCTGACCAATCAAGCCACCACGGCAATGGCGGCGAATCGGCGCCTTGGCGAAGCGTCAGTGGTGCCCGAGCGCGAACGCCGCATCACGAACTGTTACCGAGAATTAGTGCACCAATACGAAGTGTTGGTGCATCGGTACTTGCAGATTTACCGCCGCCCGATTATGATTGACCAGGGTACTGACCCGATGGAAGTTGAAGCTGCGCCAAGTACAAGCAATAATAGGCCGCGGCCGGATTCGCCGGTGCCGTCAACTAGCGGCTTGCAAAGAAGAAAATCGTCAGCGACGTTGCTAGCCAAGCGGTCGACGTCTACGTCAACTCAAAGTCAGGACAATCAACCTGGTCCGAGCACTTCAGGCACACATGCAAAACCTGGCAACACTGGGAAGAAGTTGCGCAAACGGCCTATTCTATTTCTATCGGATGATGACGAAAACGACAACGAAGATGATGACGATGATGATGACCCGGATGAAGATAGCAATGATAACGCTAGCAACGTGGCTAAGTACAGCAAAGTTCGACAATTGAACTTGAACCTGAATACGTCAGCAACTACGGGAATGGCAACGTCGCAGTCTGCCCAAGAACAAGTGCAGGAAGTTGGTACCGAATCGCCACCGGCAACCGAGGAAGATTTAAAATATAAAATGCGCATCAAGTGTTTTCTTATGGCGAAGAAAGTTGAAGCGGCAACGTTGCAATCAGCTACTACTAATACTTCATCACCGGCGAGTCCGCCGCCTGCAACGGCGAACGCGAACACGTCTACAACTGGTACGAGCACGGAAACAGCCGCGAATATGACGCGCAAAGATAACATCAAGAATATGATCAATAATGCGAAGTTAATGTTGGCGCGCTATCGCGAGACGTTGCAACAGCGCGGCTTGCGTACAGGCGATCTACCAGAGTTTTTGCCGTCGGCGTCACTGACGCAGCCCGGTGCGTCGAACGCCAAGCCGTCGACTTCCACGGGAACGAATACTAGTGAAGGGGACACTTCAACTGCGGCACAGGCGCAGGCAGCGCCACCTACACCGGCCCAGGGTCCGTTACCAAAGCGCAAACGGCGCTTGCTGCGGCCGAATCTGCTCGGAAACATCTTGTTCACTTCATCAGAGGATGACAGTTCGGATGGCGAAGCTCCTCCGAGGACTTCCTTGAAGACTAAAGCAGAACCCGCTGTGAATCCGCTGCAACCGAAGCGCCGCCGCAGATTGTTGCTCCCGCACGAACTACAAAATCTAGTTGAAACTAATAGAGAAAGCGAAAGCGAGAGAGATGATCGGAATAGTACGTTGATGCTGGATCGACAAGTACAACGCTTGGTTGTTGAGTCGCTGGAGATGCTCGACCCGGAGACTCCTCCGCGCGCCACGGAAACAACGCCAATGGCGCCATCTAATGACAGCGAGGAGCGCATATGTGGTGCATGTGGCGGGACTGAAGTCCCGTCAACGGCCCCAAGTGCTACTACACCGCCGTCAGAACGTGCCCGTCGGCGTTTTCCCTCCCACAGACTCTCCGCTTTCCATCCGACGCGATTAGTCTCGTATTTTCCCAATCTTAGACCCTCATCGTCTTCGTCAGCCAATGAGAGTCCGGCACAGGATGAAGTCATCAACTATGCGGAGCGCGACGGGGAGCCCGAACCGGAACATCCTACGGTGCCGCCACCTCCTCTGCCCCCGCAACGGGAGTCGTCTCTCTCGGAATTCACCTCCAGCGTGGAGAGCACTATAGGTGGCGCTGGCATCGGTAACATGTACTCGAATATCGTGCACGAACTCGAGTCGAGTTTGAACGACGTGCGCAACATCCGTTTCCGCCTTGGCGAGATGACGGATATGCTGAGCAACTTTTCCGACCGACTGGAAAATATTATGACGCAATCGAACAGCATCCTCAGGAATCTGAGCACTTCATTGGACGAGCTCCCAGTCGTTGACGAAGTTGCAGTGCCGCCGCCTGACCCTAGAGAGCGCGACTTGTTCGAAGACGAGTTGTTGCAATCGTACCGCAACCCATTCGGCACTTCCGGCGCACCCGGAACTAACGCCGTTAATTCGGATCACACCTACCCTTTGAACCCGGATATGTCTGATGCGGACGCTCGGCGGTCCTCTCTTTCGCCGTTACATCTATCGCTGCAGTTGACAGTGACGCATATTCAACGCCAGGCGCGCCTCTTACGGGAACAAGTCGAAGCAATTGAACGCATCGATCGCGCTATGATTGAAGTGGCGCAGTTGCAAACAATGCGGCAGATGTTCGACGAGCTGCATGCGCACTTTGGCTCAACAACATCGTCAACAGCGAGCAGTGGCGTCACCAGCGTGCGGCAAATGATGGCCGGGACACGCATCAGCGACACGGAATCTCCCACCGACGAAGCGTCGACGTCTACTAGTCGCAGTGAGGAACCTCACGCGCCAAGTGGCGCCACCGCTCGTGCACGAAAGAATTTCCCGCGGTGTTTGTTTCTCATGCATAGGCAATATCGCCGTGGTGGCAGTGCACCTGGTCATGGCGGGGCGGCCGCTTCATTGAATGCGCGCCGCAACGCGGCTAAAGACCGCGTATTGCTCCGACGCAACATATACCGCCGGTTTCTTCCGTCGCGGACCACTAACCGTGCAACGATTGACCTATCGGGGATGCGTTCGCGGGGTTATTACAATCTCTTTAATCCGGGCACTTTGCCCACGATGACGCGCCGTCTGGAACACTATCTAATGGAGCATAGCCGTTATATCGGGCGGTCCGTGCCTAGCACGTCGGCAGGTGGCAGCACTAGCTGGACCAGCGGCACTCGCAGCGATTTCGGCGAACATGTAATAACGCTGCGGCTGAACAATTGCCGGCAGCGCATGAACCGCCTTATGGGGAGCACACAATCTCAGACACTTAATCGGTACAACAATGTGACGGCTGATGGCACTACGCGTTTCGCCGCGCGGCAGGCGCTCAGCTACACATTGGACAATATAACGCGGTTTGTCGAAATGAATCCGACGCTTATCACGAACCCGCATGCTAACACGTCGTCGACTTTCCGTTCGCAAGTGTGGGAAGTCATCGAATTGTCGCTGTTATTGTCCGAGTTGCTGCTCTTGCAAATTGTCGACTCTATACCGCCCCCTAGCGGAATCAACTTAGACCCTGAACGGGAAAGTTTATCGATGCGCATCGATCAGATGTGCATTCGCATGATCCAGAGCAGATTAATGGGACAATCAAGTCAACTCACGCGGAGTCTGCGCCTTATGCGGCTAACCGTGCGTTACGCAACGCAAGCATTGGGCCAAACGTACACGGCGCGCCGCAATGCCATGTTGCCAGTGCACAACAATCAGGAAGGCAATGAACGCGCCGATAGTCGGCAGGGCCTCCTTGATGATATACATAATTGTCTGCGGAATATACGGCGATATCGCGAACTAGCCAACGATGGCGGCGGAGATGCCCCGCATGCCACGCATTCAAATTCGCATATCGGCGAATGGTATCGCACTATCAATGATCTTATCGGCCGGTATACGTCCGACGCGCCCTCTACGTCCGATAGTAGCAATGGCGGCTCGGGGGCCTCATCTAGTGCTACCAACACTGACAATCAACGCTTTCTCAATAATGAAACCGGCGAAGAGATGCGGCCACCACCGGCCGTAACCGTTGAGGATGCCAATACGAGCGATGAAGACGAGGATGATGTCAATGATAATGTGAACAACAATACGTTGCCGCCGCGTCATCGCCGTGTCGGCTATCATTTCAACGAGCGCTTTAGTGATGATGACGATCACGAAACGGCCGAGGAGTCCCCCTGGCGAAGCGAACGACTGCCAAGCGTTGTGAATGTACCAATGGTACACATCAACGACGAACCACTGACTAATCAGCCGCAGACTGGGCCGCCGTCGCAGTCTTGGCGCGGCCCGTCGTATAGGAACCCGCCTGCTACACGGCAAATATTGTCGGAGCGCTTGGATGATCTGCGCACTGAACGGTTGCTCAGACCCCGGTTTTTGCATCCGCTGTACAGTGGCGTCGTGAATCCGTTTGCGTTCGAAGATAATCTGGATGAGGCGCATCGCGAGGTAATTTACGATAGTGACGTCATACCGACGGTCACGCCGAACCATCGCATTCAAGTCTGGGAGTTTGGGCATGGGATTATCCCCAATATCAGTAATCGTACGGCTAACCTAACGTAACTTGCGTATTGTGTATTCATTGAAGTGTTTTATTTTCGCAGCTCAAAAGAATCTGGTTGTCAACGAATGCAAGATTCACAACGATGCCAGCGTTGATTACGCGTCGGATGGGAGTATTCTGGTTACTCTACTGCCATCTGGCGGATATATGAATGTTACGAATCGATTAGGTACACAAATTGTCTGTTTTCCTGTGTAAATAATGTCTTAATGGTGATATTTAATTGTTTAGGAGTTTATAGCCTTGAATGGCAGACACTCGGTCAGTGCTTGTATGTGACAAGCTTTGAACAAACCGCGGTGTCGGTGTCGCTGTCGCCGACCAACCGCCATCTTGTTGTTGGTCTGGCATCGCGTCGTATTTTCCTCTTGCCAAGTGATACATGGACCATGGCGCGCATTTTCCTCCTCGACTATAGGAAAACAACGCACGGTAACTTGGCGCCGATACGCGAATTGGAGCAGAATCGCGACACGAATTACATGAGTGTTAACTGCATTCGATGGCTGCCGACGGCGGGACAAGGATTGATCTTCGGCACGAATACTGGCCATCTTAGACTGTTAACTTAAGGAACTATGCTTTTTTAATTATTAATATTATTCTACTTTAATTAGTTGTTTTGATTTTAAATGAGTTGTGACTGATGTGCAGGCAATGTTGGGCCCGGAAATTTGGTGGGCTTGTGTGATTTTCATTTCGATTTATTCAGTTTAGTATTTGATATATGGTTGCAAAAGTGATTTTGTTATAATTTGCGCCGTTTTGTGAATATCTTTTACTTTTGTAGTTCAGACATATTGCATAAACAAATGTATTCTATGAATTATATTTCTTATTAATTAACCTGAAAAGAGTTTAGTGCTGGTTCTAGGGCTAAAACTGAACTTAAGAACTCCCTCTACCTGTGCATTGTGGTTGCATATACTGATTACATGTAGAATTTAAAATTTAACAAAATTGTTTATTACAGCGCGTGGTATATCTTTTTGCGAAAAACGACACTGTACCACCGTGTAGAAAAAAAAACTGCGTATTATCATATGTTTTTGATCTCTGTAGT
Source organism: Leptusa sp. GC000079 (assembly GCA_030264655.1). Classification (NCBI taxonomy): domain Eukaryota; kingdom Metazoa; phylum Arthropoda; class Insecta; order Coleoptera; family Staphylinidae; genus Leptusa; species Leptusa sp. GC000079. The sequence goes on along the minus strand of JARJDT010024833.1, from coordinate 534 downwards.
ATTAATAGTTTGGGCTGTATATCATTGGTTGAAAAGTTTCACGAGTGCAAAAAGTTTTCAAAATAAATGCGACTATTGCTAATTTTTCATTTGAGCCATACAGGCTGTTTACTAATGGGCGAATCACCTACACGTGGCGACATTCTTTAGGTAAAATTGCGAAGAGAAAACTTTAATACAAAAATCTTCTAACTCGATCCGTTGACCTATGCGAGCTTATCAACGTTTCTATTTTGGACAACGAAATTGCTATTTCAATGAGAAACAATACCCGAAATGTTACATTTTGCGTCTTTTGTATTTACGACTTTTCTGTATCTCCCATAGTTTGCTTTTTATGGCGATTTTTGTCTTTTTTCGGTGGGTTTTTGCGATTATTTGGACAGCCCTGATAGTCAGGGCAAAAGTGTCTTCAGAGCACTTAAAGGCAATTAATTTTTGCGTCTTTTTTGTATTTAGGACTTTTCTGTATCTCCCATAGTTTGCTTTTTATGGCGATTTTTGTCTTTTTTCGGTGGGTTTTTGCGATTATTT
>JARJDT010024813.1:0-14838 GCA_030264655.1 Leptusa sp. GC000079 | reverse complement strand
AAATATAACGTCCTTGGTTGAAGATGGTGAAGATGATATAATGAGCTTTGCAACCATGCAAGCTTCCTGTACGCATCCCTGATCTCATCCCTCAACCATTGTTTCCTCCAAGTAGTCATTGTGGAGTATATTAACGAAGATCCTCTTGAGATGAGTTGTTCGCGCCACTGCCATTTTTATAATTTTGTATTTTGTTTAATTTTAATGTCCAAAAGTTTAAATGTGCATACACCGCAAGCGCAAGTGTTATGCAAGGAGAAGGAGTTGGCTAGAAGCGCAAGTCAATTTGAATAAATATAAAAAGGACGATTTCGTAAGCAAATAGCGAACAAGACACTTGCTCTTATTTTTACCTGATTTATTCACACACAAATCCATTCTCTTTATTGAAATTGCGCGCCTTTGCTATACAAGCAAAGAGCCATTCGCTGTGGAATCAAACGCGTTATCGGGAATATTAAGAATCATCATCTCACTTCGGGCACCAGCGTTCCAAGACACCAAAAAGTGAATCATCACCAAGCTACCATCTCGCCCATTCATAAAATTGGTTTTTCGAACCGGATGTCTGGATGTTCGACAGCAGATTGCTTCAGCAGAGGACATCAAACCTTCATAATTATTCCAGGAGCGCAATTGAATCCTTGAGGTGAGCCATTTATTTTCTTAAATATTCCAATTTTCTGTTACTTTAAATCCTGTGTGTCGCATTTTGTATTGCAACACGCGGTCTTTCCTATCGCAATTTATGTCTTTATCTTATCTCAATTTGTGTGCAATGGCGGACGTAACAATCTTGCGGCATCAACGCGGTGCTATGTAACGTCGCGTAACAAACTTCAATACAATTCTTGATACGGTTGAAACCTTAAATGATTTGTTGCAACTGCAACTTAAGGATATGGAAACGCGCTTAGAAACTATTAGAGCGGCCTTGAACCTTTTTGACGATAAGCATGCCGAAGTTATCTCCTTGTTAACTGATGATGATCAAGTAAAGGCCGAAGATGTAAAACGGAAGGAATTTGAAGAACTTTACTACCGTGCTACGTCTCGCGCTGTTGTATTGTTGGCTCCTGTGGCACCGCGTGCTGTGGCGCCCGTCGTCGGATTGCAACCGCAGCCAAACACAAACGCTCTGGGTTCTCATTCGCAACTACAACAGGTGCACTTGCCTAAGATTGCATTACCATCATTTTCGGGAATTTCAGAATTCCGCGATAAGTACAACTCGTTAATACATACGAATACTGCTATAACGGAAATTCAAAGGTTTCACTACTTGCGTTCATGCTTAAATGGAGATGCGGCACTAGTCATCGAAAGCGTTAATTTTTCATCTGCTAATTACATCGCGGCTTGGGACATGCTATACTCTCGCTATAACAACACGAGTGTGCTGATGCACAATCACTTTCGTGCATTATTTGATTCAGAAGTAATTCAGAAGGAATCGGCGTGCAAGCTTCGCTATGTTTTTGATCATTTATTGAGACATTTGAGTGCGCTCGATAAATTAAAACAGCCTAATAAGGACTTATTTGATTATCATGTTTGTAATTTCGTCAAAGTTTGAATTGACAATGGCGCGCGAATGGGAATTGTCCAAAACGCCGAATAACGTTTCCAAACTTGAAGATTTTAAAACGTTTTTACTCGATCGTGCGAATCTTTTATCGTCACTTGAACTTAAGCGGACAACGGATAAGATTCCGTCGGCTTCGAAGCAACAATATCAACAGCAACAGTATAAACAATCGTCGGCGCCTAAGGTAAAGGCGTATGCCCACGTTGCGAATACCAGCACAACTAAGTGCACGCTGTGTAAACAAGAACATTTGCTCAAGAGTTGCCTGACTTTGCACAAGTTTACTCCGCTCGATCGTTACGCAAAAATTAAATCGCTTAACAGGTGCTTCAATTGCTTCCGGTACGGCCATGCTGCAATTTCGTGTTCAGCGACGCTGTGTCGCGTTTGCGGCAAACGGCACCATACATTGTTACATTTCGATAATGTGCAATCGTCGACGGGTAATGTGATCAACAGTACAGATCACTCCAACAATCTGGCTTCTTCGGCAAATTTAGCGGCTAGCCATGACGACATTGACGCGCACATTTTAGCGAATACTTGCAATACTAATTACTCTTCAAGCGTCCTCTTGTCGGCCGCCTTAGTTGTTTTAACTGGGAAACAAAATCAGGCCATTAGGGCTTGCGTATTATTGGATAGTGGCTCGCAGTCCAACTTTATGACTGCGTCTCTTGCCGAAAAACTTGGTTTATCTTTGTCATCCACTCATGTCAATGTAAGTGGCATTACTCAAGCCAGCTCTTTAATTCGCTATAGCTGCGAAGCTCAATTGAGAGCGACTCATTCGGATTAGGCACTTAAAACGCAATTCATAAATAAATCTCTTTGGAAAATACCTCCAAATTTGTTGTTGGCTGATCCGTGGTTCCACGAGCCTGCTCTTGTGGACTTACTTTTGGGAGCTGAACATTTTTACTTGTTATTATGCATAGGTTGGCTTCTAGTTTATGAGCTTTATAAACAAGATCATAGCATTTTGATTGACTACACAAACAAGTAGCTTCATTCTCAGAATCCCTAAAATCGGGATCTTTACGCCACTCATGCATACGCATAAGGTTGGCTTCTAGTTCATGAGCTTTATAAACAGGATCATTGCGTTTTGATTGCATTCGCAAACAAGTAGCTTCATTGTAAGTATCCCTGAAATTAGGATCTTTACGCCACTCCTGCATTCGCAAAAGGTTGGCTTCTAGTCCATGAGCTTTATANGCTTCATTCTCAGAATCCCGAAAATCGGGATCTTTACGACACTCCTGCATATGGATATTCTGGATGAAATATCCGTAGCAATGGTTTCTCGATTAAGGCTCTTTCAGATTCTCGAAAGCTACTCTTTCTTCCTCCCCAAACCTAAATGTTTGCTCTTTACGCAGCATGTTAGAAAATGGGGTAGCGATCAGCGCATAATTTCGGATAAATTTGCGAAAATAACCGCTTAAACCCACGAAACTCTGAACTTGCTTTATAGTCTTGGGTTCTGGAAACGGTTGGACGGCTTTTGTCTTCTCTGAACTTGGTTGTATTTGCCCATTCTCCACTATATGCCCTAGAAACTCGATCCTATTACAAATGAACTGACACTTTTTCCAATTAAAATGCAATCCGTCTCTCTCCGCTACATTTAACACCATACCAAGTCGTTCTATGGCTTGTTCCTAGCTCTTCGCCGGAATTCCCAAATCATCTAAATATGGCAAAATTACTCCTGCCGCAATCAACCCCCGGAATATTGTATTGATAAATCTTTGGAAAACCGCTGGTGAGTTGCAAAACCCGAAAGGAGCGACAGTGAACCAATATTGTCCCAAATGCGTGACAAACGCCGTATATTTGCGGCTATCTTCGTGCACAGGAACATGAAAAAAGCCATTCTTCAAGTCAAGAGCAGAGAAGTATTTAGCGCCTTTTAGAAAGTCAAGCGCGTCTTCTACCATTGGCATAGGATGCCGATCTTTGACGACCACATTGTTTATTCGCCGGTAATCCACGCACAACCGATAGTCGCCGTTCTTTTTGCGAACGAGCACAACCGGACTTGCATATTCCGAAACATACGGTTCAACGACTCCTTCTTTTATCCACTTTTCAACCTGCTTCTCTATAACTTCTCTCTCCATTAAGGGTAAACGTCGTGGTCTCGAGAAAATAGGTTCATCATTACTTGTTACGATTCTTAGCTTTACGCAATGGTCGCACGTCTTACTTGGTTCATATTCATGGATCATTTGCCTTACCAATTTGGTTGTCTGTTCGTCGTTTGCGTGAATGTTCAAGGTTTCGTTGTCAATTTCTATTTTCATAATCGATGCTTCTTCATCAACTTCCTCATCATACTTGCCATCGTCCTTGGGTAGAGCCAACTGGACTCGACCTTGATTAAATCATATGTCGACTGCATTTAGAAATTCCTGCCCAAGAATCATATCTTCGTTCATTTGGTTTGATTCCACGTAGAAATTCACGTCAAACTTGCGCTCCTCGATCGTAATTGGACAGCTTGGACAGCCTCGTGGTTGCAACGTCATGCCCCCAAAACCAATCAACTTTTTAAACGTCGTCTTCAATTTCGGCTGCTTGATTTTGCAGTACAGGGCTGGACTTATAATATTGACGACACTTCCGGTGTCTATTAGCGCCCTACACTCTTGATCAGCAATACTCACTTCTGTAAAGTATGACATCGTGTCCGTAAAAGCAACCGTTTGCACTTTTTCGTTTCTTGCTTTGCAACTACTGGCAATGTGGCCAAATTCGGAACATTTAAAACAACGTGTCCCTTTGTCTTTGTATTTACATTCCGTTGCGACATGACCTCGTCCTCCACAATTATATTCCCAAAGCATGGCCTCCCCAATTCCGTTTTAGGGCCATGTCGTTTTCCCCTCGTTCATATGCCCATCAACTAACAACTAACCTTACGTTTCGGTTTCCATGGTTTCCCTTTTTTGAAACCCCCAATCTTGTTATTTGTGCTGAAATGCCAATGTCCAACGGGTTTTTGTTTTCAATGTGACCGTTAATTACTTCAATATGAGTTAGTTTTGTTGAAGAATGAATTGTGTTATTATATGCAATGATAGCTAGTTTCATTTTTGATGAAGTTGATTAATTTCTATTGTCAGCGTTTGTGTTGAGTAAGCGAATTTGTTCAGTCAATGTACTATGCAATATTTATATCGTACCATTCGAATTAGGATGCTGAACAGAAGTATAAACAGTTCTATTTTATGAGTTTGACCAAATCCCTAAATTTTTCGTTCTCTTCGCTATTATCGCTAATAATTAAATTTGGCGTAACTTGGTGAGAAAACAAAGTCATTAGAATGTCGAGAAATCCTATATTATTTAAACTCCTTACATTATAAGCTTGAGCGTCTTTTAAAAATGCGCCTATTGAAGTTATAAATTTAATTTGTCCATCTGTATTAGTGTCAATTGGGAGAATTTCAAAAGGTTTTTCTGGCGTTGGTGTAACATTAAAATAAGTTTTGATTGGTCTACGATCATATTTGCAAAGATTGCAGTTTTTGCATTTATTAATGAACGTAGTAATAGAAGCTTGAAACTTTGAGCAGTAGTAACTTTCTAATCTCTAATCTAGCGTTGGCGTTTAAGACATTTTCGCGAGTTTAATAATAATAATAATAATATTTATTTCCTAAAAAACAGCTACAGCCTTTTACAAATAGGAAAATGATTCAGCAAATGTTAACTTAAGTTTTGGTATGTGAGCAGTCTATCACATGATTTAGCTTATCATGGAAGATGTCACAATTCATACCTAAGTTGTTTACAATAGTACACATGCACGAACTTGGTGAATTCATCAACAAATTCGTTTTTGCCTTGACAAAGTGAAAAGTATTCGAGACTCGAAACTGCTTTGCAGGCACCTGAAATGCTAAAAGTCCCAGCAGTTCCGAGTTATCACAAAAATTATGTATAAGACTATAAATGAATTTTACACAAGCAATATCACGCCGTAATCTAAGACTAACAAGATGTGTGTCATCAAGCAAAACACTATATTCTACATTATACAGTGGGTAAGTTCCATTTTCTAACAAATAACTATATTTACATAGTCTTTCTTGAACACTTTCAATGCGGTGTGAGTGTGATTCGTAAAACGGATTCCAGACAACACTCGCATATTCAAGTTTAGTTCGTACATACGCAGAGTATAGTGTTTTACATACCTCAGTATTACGCTTTAGTCTGCAATTTCGGAACACAAACCCGAGCATTTTGAATGCTTCACTACATACCGAGTCTATGTGTCTACGGAAATTCAGCTCACAGTCAAATACAAAACCAAGATCACGGAAGCTATCACATTTGTTAAGTATCATATTGTTTAGATTATAGTTGAAATTAAAAATCACTTTTTTACGGGAATATGACATACATTTACATTTTTTAATATTTAAACTAAGTTTGTTCTTTATAGACCAATATGCAAGAATATTCAATCCATACTGAAGTGAGTCCGCATCTTCTCTACACGCGATAGCCTTATATAACTTAATATAATTTGCGTAGGCAAGAATGATACAACCAACAATCAACAACAGTAAATCATTCATAAATATAATAAATAGTAATGGTCCAAGGTTTGAGCTCTGTGGATCACCGGAACTTGCACAGAACAGATACGATTTAAAACCATTATGTTGTTCAAATTGCCAACGGTTAGCCAGGTACGATGATAAAATACGAAATAAAACAGGACTTATGCTGAAGTATAACAATAATTTTTTTAGCAGTAGTACATGATTCATCGAATCGAAGGCCTTTGCAAATTCCGTATAAAGCACATCAACCTGAACGCCTTTGTCTAGCGCGCGTGAGAGATATTCTGTTATCTGGACTAGGTTAGTACTCGTGGATCTTTTTGGCATAAAACCATGCTGACTAGAGGATATAGATTGACTTGTTTGCATAAATAGCAATGAGTAAATGCATGATTCGAAGACTGTGGCGAAGTTGTTAAGTACTGATATTGGCCTGGAGTTTGTGATTAGATGTTTATCACCCTTTTTGTGTATAGGGCATATTCGAGCAGTTTTCCATGTCTTTGGAAACTCTCCTTTGCTAAATGACAACTTAAGTAAAACTAAAATTGGTTTCACTAGACACAGTCGACAGTCTTTCACAAGAAAACTTGGAATTTTGTCTACACCAGAAATCATAGAACTTGGAAGCTTGTTTATGGCATTTAAAATCATTGTTTCAGAAATGTACGCACTTTGTTGAAGTTTAGGACTAGTATCACTTCCAATACGGTTATCACTATTATTGCAGTTGCTTGGTGGATCATGACGAACATAGACACTTTGGAAGAAGTCGGCAAAGCATCAACAATACTTTTTGGACTATCAACAGTTCGTCCTTCCGCAATCATCTCTGCCGGTATTCTTGACTTTCTGAGCATGTACAAACCCCCAAAATTTCTTAGGATCACTCGAAATTGAGTTCCCGACAGAATTTAGGTAGGTATTGTATAGTAATCGCGACTTATTATTAGTTTTAGTTCTCAGAGCATTGTAGGAACATTGAATAGCGGCGTCGCTCGTACGTTTGGACTGCTTTAAGAGAAGTAATTTCTTTTTTGGCATTGAAATAAGTTTAGGATCATACCAGGCGGGAAATGTTTTTAGTCGCATTGATGATTTCGGAACAGAGCTGTCAAGTAGTGATTTCAAGACGCTGTCAAATTGGTCAACGGCAATGTTAACATTACTGTAGCCACTTAGGAAAGACCAGTCCATGTCAAGAAGGTCTTTATAAAGTTTTGGAAAATCCGCTTTGCTGAAGTTGTACTGAAGAGATGCCTGGTCTCGCGGGAATTCGGTCCTTAGCGAAACTGAAGTTGAATATTCAATGTGGAGCGCTGGATGGTGGTGTCCTCGGGAACAAACGGAATTTCTTCCCTTAGGAGTTGGACATTCCGGTGCGTCGAAAAAACCAATCGAGCCATACACCTCTTGGCTAAATTTCCGGGCCTGTCACAACATCAACTTGGTGGCTGAGAATTGCAATTTTAAAAGAGCTGTAGTCATTTGGACGCTTTAAGTCAAGCTTTTCAACAGGGCATTCACTTAGGCCTTTTTAAATACTCTTGCAGAGAATCAGAGGTTGTTGTTGGGCTCAGGTAGCAAATATGTAAATACTTATAGTGCTCCGCCGCAGTAATGCCATCATTGGTCTACGTGTCTGACGAGCCAACAGTGAGTGAAGATCGACGTCGGCGTTTGTTCTTTCTGGTAACTGTTTGGAAGTCGCCATTAGCTACCGATCCTGGAGACGAGCCTTGAGCAACTGATAATGGTCAAGGAGAGGGCGTCAGGCTTTGATTTAACTGAACCACTGGTTTTGGCTTTGGCACACTAGGTTAATTGAGGCAGTCTCCAGTGTAGTTGCTTTCACTTTGCTATTTCTGGATGGTGGTTGTTGCAGCACGTTGGCAAAACTATTGGGCACAGTTGGCCCAGGTAAGTTGGAGTTACTAGCGTTAGAGAGTGGCATAAGCAATAACTTTAGTTGGGCATTTTCAGCACGGAGTGCGACCAACTCATTCCTTAGCGGCTCACATGCAATTTGCACCTGTCTTTGTACAATATTTTCAAGACTATGCTGGAAATCATTTAGCAGTTGATGCCCAAAGACAGTTAGAAGATCAACAGTAACAGTCTGCGAAGGCGGACTATTGTTTACTTCTGGAGTTTCATTTGAGGTTATATTCTCAGAACAGCCACAAAACCACTTCTTTATGGCTCCGGACTCACGCATTCGAAGAAATTCCGATTCATCAATGTCCGTGCATCTAGCGTGGACACATTCGAGACACTTCACACACGTTAAATAGTCATCATGCCCGGAAATACCAGCCTTACAAAAGAAACACAACACACTTGATGGCATGTTGATGACATGAGAGTTTGTGTACAACAATGTAAATTAAGGCTTGGAAATCTGAAAAATTTACGCACAATATCTGTAAATATTTCATAAGCTTAGTTTATTTTAAAATAAAAGTGATACGATGTTTTTGGATTTAAATACGTTTCAATAAAATTTATGACATCGACTAAATAGTTTGCTGTGCTAAACTGTACTTGGATTACCACTTTCTGATTATTACATTTTATTTACTATTGTTTGAGCTGGTGAGTGATCTACTGTCGTTACATAAATTTGATTGTTTTATTTGTTGATTATTTGATCTAAAATTGGAATTCCTATAGTTGGATCTTCTACATAAGAATAAACAGTTCCGAGCTAAAGAATTAATATCGTCAAGATTATCTATTTCTTCGTTTACGTTGGGATTAACAACTACTGATTTGATATCAAAATTTTCAATTTTATTACTACAATTTGGTTGATCAATGTTATGTATTCGAATTCTGGAAAGTGCGTCTGCATTTGTATTAATTTTTCCATTTTTATTTCTAATTCCGAAGACGTATTCTTCTAGTCTCAAGCGCAAACGAGTTAGTTTTGAATTAGGTTCTTTTATGTTAAAAAATTATTTAAGAGGTTGATGATGTGTTAAAATGTTAAAATATCAACCGTACAAATATGGTCTCACATATTGTGTTACCCAAACAATTGCTAAAAGTTTTTCTACCGTGCTGTAATTGTCTTCTGCTGAATTTAGTGTTCTAGATGCATATGCACTTGGGAGATCATCTTCTTATTTACTGTGACAAAAGTTTTATCAAAGTCAGGATACTGTTAAATTGGATCGATTGGCAAAATGGTTCTTAAATTTACGGTAATAACCTGATAATCCTAGAAAACCTTTAATTTTATAAGACGTTTTGTAATCGGATACTTTTGAATTGCGGAAATTTTATCGGGGTTGGGCTTGACACCATCTGGTGTAATTATGTGGACTAAAGAAATAGCTTCTCTCTTTAAAAATTCGGACTTATCCAATTGTATTTTAAAGTTACTTGCCCTGAGTCTCCTGATAATATTTCTCAACCTGGTTAATATGTTCTTGCAAAGATGTTAAAAAACAAAAATATCAACGAGATAAACTGAGCATTCGGCATTTTGGATACCGCGTAAAATGTAATCCATATCGCGTTAGAAAGTACGCCGGGGATTTTTAGACCAAATAGGATTCGAGTGAATGCGTAATGACCATTTTCGGCATTTAAAGCAGTTTTTTCGATGTCTTCTGGATGCATTTCAATTTGATGAAATCCGCTACATAAATCAATTGTTGAAAAATAATGTCCCCTCCATAATTTATCGAGAATATCTGAGATGTTTGGAAGGGGATATTTGTCGCTAAAAGTTTTATGGTTAAAACTATTAGATTATGCGAGTTCTCTTCGAGTTCCGAATTCGAGCTCTCGTGCGATTGCTCGAAAAGTATATTCATTATGTATCATCATTATGAAATACATCTGAAAATGCTATACACAATTTTGTAATTAGTTTCATTTCTTCATTGCTTAAATGTTCTAGTCTCAGGGATCAACCCCCCAACTAGTTTATTTTTTTAACACAATTATTAGTAAGATCAATGTTATTTATTTTTGTTAAACAATTATAGTTTTCGTTTTCGCAACGCCATGGTTTTAATAATATAAAAGTCAATACTAACATACTGGGTTGAATTATTGCGTAACTTGGAGATCGCATAATAGCTTTTCGCAACTGTTATACATTCGAGAATTTCGCAGTCTTGCATTTTTAAATAGAGAATAATTATTTCACCTTGGTCTTGAACTGGAATTTTAATGACTTGTTCTGTCCTAGGTTCAAGATTTATTTGTAAAATTGATGAATTTTTTGTCTCACAATTATTTTTATCTTCAATCTGCCGAGAGGTAGGCGCTTCTCTGCGGCAATGCCAGCAACTAAAGTTGCATTTCAATGCGCATACTTTGAAGTACTTCTATGCCTAGGCATGGAAGTAAATTCTCAATAATCCTTGCTTATATTTCAAGGCGCTCGAGTCTCTAATATAAACGCACGCACATTACGCACGTCCAGTTTAAAAAAAGTTGCTGCTGCCAGGAGTCGAACCCCGGCTACTTGGGTGACAAGCGATTTCCGCTAGCACTGCGCTATGCAGACCTTAGCGAACGTCCTAGCTGATATATGATATTTTAATAAATTTATATTTAATTTTAAGATGATTTTAATTGTTCACTTACAAAGAAGATAAATAGTATTTCATGCTCGGCAAAAAATATAATTTCAATGCCTTCTGTGGTTGCCTCGCAATGCTCTGCAACAATCTAACGGCGGCATTGAAATGAAATTTTGTGCCTTGCCTAAAGATCTACTATTAATTGTCTCAAATATAAATAAATATAAAAAATATAAAAAATATATAAAGTAAATAAACGCAAATGTGTGTGTCCAACCTCAATCCTGAGTAGTTAAAGAACTACTACAAAAAAATCGGCTTGCATTGTAGACTGTAGTAGAGGGCAACGGGTCCTAGGACCTCACTCTCCCCCGACCCCAGCGTCGCCATATGCCCAGCGGCGGATGCTGAACTACTGATGGGTAGCAGAAAATAGAAAACTGTAAATTCGAAAAATCTGCAACCGACCGTAGCACCACCTATGAAGTGACGCCATCTAGTGATGACTAGGGGTATTTCGGGGGAGTTGGAAACGGCGATTGGGGGAACTGTAAAATGGTGTGGGAAAACAGTTGTGTAGGTAAAGTGAGGTCATCTAGCGACGACAAGTGGAACTTCGGGGGAGTATGAAAACGCCATAGTTCCCACCATTCCGAAGTCTTCTTACCTCTCCACCCTCCCTAGATGGCGCTCCATGGCTGTCATTTGGCCATTTGAATGCTAAATAATGCGAATTGCCATTCGATGGGCATTCAGTGGGGATGGGGGTCGACTGGGGCAGTTACCCAGCTAACACGGTATGATTGTGGGTCTACGTCGCCCGCCCGGACAAGCTGGGTCGCACCAGCGCCGGCAAACGACGTTCGCCCGGAATAAAATTGTCCTGACGTATGACAGTTGGCCCTCTAATATTGCCGACCTAGGTACGATCGTTTGCTACTGTTGGGCCAACTCAATGCCAACATTGGATTTACACCTCATACACGATAGGGCCAGCATAGTTCTGCAAGGTTTAATACGATGCATATGCATCGAAACTTCTGAAAGTCTTAATTGGGAATTAATAAAATCTAAAATTTGAATTAAACATATTTGTTAAAATATTAAAAGCAAAAGTTTAATACAATATAAAATAAATGTATGAAAAGTAATAATATAATAAAATATTTTAAATAATCTAAAATCTTAACAAATAAAGTAAAGGTCATTTGTCACAATAACATTTTTCGTACAATTTACTGCCGTATTAATTTATAAAAAAAAATGATTTTATGACAAACGGTTTATTGAAGAAACAACTTACAATGCAAATGACAGACTGATTACATTTGAAGCATTGAATTTAACATTTAAACAGCACATTTAAACAGCATTTTCTGTGGTAAAAAGAAATCTAAATAAATGAATTATTAAAGACATAGCACTTAAATGTAAAACAACTTGAAACTACTAAAATACTGCATGTCCCCAGATCAACCCAATTAAGAGTAAAAATGTAATTTTTCGATAATTATAACAAACATAAGAAATTAAATTTCACTACCGATTTATGGGATTGAAATTAAACAGGAAAACATTCTTTAAACAATTTTATTTTATTGTTTTTTAATGTTTTATCTACGCACTTCATGGCTACACTGTCTTTAGCAACACATCACTCAGGCATTTTATTTATTATTATTTATTTATATACAATCACTTCATAACCAGAAGACCACTAGGCGAGCATCCCTTAAACTATGAGCACTGAAACCACAGATCAGACTGAAATTTACTGTAACTACCATACACGAAACGACAAAAATTACAAAATACGGATAATAAAATCGCACAAGAAATGGTGAAGACCAAGGCAGTAAGCAATAAAGCAGTGTCATAATAGGCCTAATGTGGATGCCGTATCAAGAAGTCTTCAAGTACTTACAAACACTTACAAAGAATTCTGAAGCAAAGCACTTGCAGATGTGCACCATGCAGTGTGCTTTGGGTTTTGGTGCATTTGCTGTGAACTTGTGTTCTGTAAGGAACACGTAGGTACTATAGTACTGTAGTCTGAAGAGGACAAATGGATTCTTAGAGCGGGATGGCGCCAAATATTAATAATCATGAAGCGAAACGAACCATTCATATTAAAATATTTTATAAAATCTTTTTTTTACATTTCAGTTTCAAGTTGTTAAAAAATATACGGATGTATTTTTAAAATGAAAAGTAGAAACTACATTTTTATTTAATTTTTTGAATATCAAAATGCAAAAATCGGCCTAAAGCCAATTAAGTTCTAAAATTGGTTATGGCTAGCTCAAATTGTGCCACAATCATGCCGACACAGGGAAATACTACTTCGAATGAAAGAATTTAGACTATGGCGGCCCAACAGCGGGATTTGACGGACACACCGTTGATATCGCCTTGCCAACGTTTCATACGTTGGACCAGCAGTCGACCGCACTAGCTGTGTTTGCTAGGTAGTTTTAATATAAATAAAGTTAGTCCATGAAATAATTTTTATTTCAAGTTTAAACATGTATTCATCTACTTCACCAGCCGAAAATATCGATGAAGATTTCATCGATCAGTATTTAACTCAATTCAATACCGAGTTCGAATTAAGTAGAGAAACAAATGTCAAGATGAAAGTGAACACTGAAAGAGAGTATCATCTTATCGGGGAAGTGAACTATAAAATATAATCAAATTGGTGTGCGTCCGTCGGAATAAGTGCAAATCGAGGTTTCTATCATTGCGTATTGCTTAAAGGACAAAACCGGGTTATAAATTGGACTCCAGAAGAATGGAAATGTCTATTGACTTTTGAAGAAGAAATGGCGTTATTTTTTAAAAAAACTAAAGTAAAAATATTGAGTAATAAATCAACAGGAAAGTGCAACTATTGCAATTCAACAATTTTAAAGAAAGTGGAAGCAATAAATATTACTGCTTCGCCTAGCAAAAATAAAAAGTGTGTCACAAGTGAAATTAAAATTATAAACGTGTTTGAGAATTGTAATATAATTTATGCAATTAAGCAGCAAAAAATGCTTAAAGTAATTATTATGGAAAACGACTCAATTCGTATTACAATTGATTCAAGTGCTCTTAAAGAATTATGTAAAATTAAAACCTTAATAAACTACAGACTTCAACGTTTAAAGCAATTAAAATATTTCAAGTTCTTCAACATTTGCATGGAATATATCGCCCGAGAATTGCAACAACACCCGAACAAATAGATGCTAATTGATGGGCTACAAGTAACAGAAGACCAGCAGTTTTATTAAACTTCCGAAATGATGCATGAAGTAATAGCATTTCAGCGAATAACGTTAGATTAATATATCCAACAAGTGTGGACCGATAGCTAATGACAATGTCTTACAACAAAGATACAAGTGTACGACTTTATAAGTTTAAAAATAGTTTAAGATAGCATATTAAACATATACGTGATTTAAAACAAAGAATAAAAGTGTATGAACTTATTAAAAAAATGCAAAATGCAAGTTTATAAATATATTTAATAGGAGAAGAAGATGAACAAAGTAACATAGATTATTATTTTTTAACAAGTGTAGTTTTTATTCAAATTCAAATTATGTTAATGGCAAATTTACCAATTGTTCAATAAAACAGTGGTTAAAAACCAATTTATACAATTAATTTTAATTTTAATCTATATTTATGTGACCCCGCGCTAAACTGTTTAATTAAAGCATAGGATAGAAATGTATATGAAAATAAATTTCAAAAATAAATAGTCAATACAAATTATTTATAAAAACATTTTTGATTATATTTTCTTACCCATAACCCTCTTACAATATTAATTACATTTTTATGTCTTTATGGCCCCATGGTAATGTATTTATACCATTACTACAAATATATCTCATATCATCCTCAAATGACAAACATGTTTTATTTTGAACAACAGTATATATCTTATGTCTATTACATTTGAATAAAGTTTGACGACAATGCACTTGTGTTTTGTTTTATAAGGTGTTCTTATAATCTGTAAATTATTTTTTTTGACATCCCATTTATTTACTATCTATTATGACATAATATTCAGTAAATTATTTGATAAGTGAAGAAAATACAAGTACAAGACACTGTTCAGCAA
>JARJDT010024808.1:0-14524 GCA_030264655.1 Leptusa sp. GC000079 | reverse complement strand
CAAAACGTATAAGATTTAAGTTTCAACTTGTTATCACTAATACTAAGGGGTTGAATCAGCTGATAACGTGCTTATTATCAGTTGGCGTACTTTGGAGAAAGCTAAAATTCTGAAATTGGTCTAGATCGAACGAGCATCCTTCAGAACGTACAAGATTTAAGTTTCAACTTGTTATCACTAAAACTAAAGGGTTCAATCAGCTGATAACGTGCTTATTATCAGTTGGCATACTTAGAAGAAGGCAAAAATTCTGAAATCAGCCACGAAGACAAATTTAGTGCGTACAGACGCTCATACATACATACGCACATACACGGACATCACTCCAAAAACAATTGTTTGGGTTCAGGGGACCTCAATTAGTGGATATTCATCCAAATCTCGACATCGAAAATCAGGCCGCGAAGTAAAAAGAAGCCGCTTATTTCCGTATCAACCGAGTAATTCACAAGAAAAGTGATTCGGAATCGTACGTTTGCATCTTTGTTTGACTCTCACAAATCCTGATGCTATGCCGTTCTAATTTTCACACTGCGCAAACGCAGCACGAATCACGTTTCTCGTCAATTTCGATCTCACTGAAATCCAACTGAGAAAAGGGAAAAACGAATATCCCTAATATGATGTGCGCGATTCCAAGTTGATATAAAGTTGGTAACCCTGTTCAAGTTGAAGCCATGCCGACAGTTGTCTCATGCGCACTAACGCAAACTCGTACAGTCCGTCTCCGTTGGCCGTGACGTCGTGCAATGTTTACAACGAACACCAGTTTTGCTGTCACCTGTCAGTTAGAGCGCAGGAAGCAAGCAAAGGCGAACGGGACAAACGTAACGACAAAGGTTTTTGTTGCCTTCGAGCGTTTGTATAAGCGCGAAGCGTATAAGCGCTTGTCCTCCGACCCCGTGTGGCCAATTGACTGCATTGGACATTCTGCGGTTCTGCGGCTAGACGCACTCACGCGTCTGTTTTCGTGTGTCTCTGGCTCGCCACGGCCACTTCGCCTTGGCCAGTCCAGTGCCAGTGCGGTGCGAAACGATGCACGTTGCCGTCGTCGCCAGACTCCAAATCCGAAGCGTTTCCGTTTGATGGGCAACGCGAGCGTACGACGGACGAGCGTCGCTGATACGAATTGTGCGAGTGGAACGTACACAACGACAACCCTTCGCCTTCAGCATCACCCGCACCACAACAACCATTCTGTTACATTCGACGATCAGGTGGATCAGGTGAGTCGTCATTTAAAATTCTCTCACTTCCTGATTCAACATCAACACTCAGCCCAAACCGAATACAAAACAAACAACGTTTCATCATGTGCATGTGCGTGCTTTGTGCGAAACTTTCTTCGAGTCATGTCTTGTTTTGTGATTGTGTCCTCAGCACGTTGTTCAAACAACTTCGCGTGTTATTTAAGTTGAGATAATACGATTCAGTCAATTGTTGATTGTGTAGTGTGTCCCAATGTGGTCCCAATGCTACGCAATGGCAACGTGTTTCCTTGAATTTCGATTTTGGAGCGTCGTCATTCGCCGTTGGTGGTTTGTATTTTTATGATTTCATGCCTACATTGCCTACCTATGTGGGGGGAATGTTCGAATGTTGCGTTGCGAATTTCTTAATGCGTCATCATTCAGGCAGCACGTGCACAGCGCGACTCGTAAACTTCGCCACACCACGCACAACACGAAACGAAACAGAAACACACAAACTTGCAATAAGTAGTAAACTTGCTTTCATTCAATATTCAAAAGTGAGCAAATGATCTCCAAACTCGCTTGAAACTTAAACAACTCGATTCGTAGCCGAGTTGTTCAAGCAATGCTTAGCTAATATGTAGCTAATGTGAATAGAAACGCAACTCGCACTCATTAACGTTATTTCTGTCTTATTTCTATGCAGATAAGCTGTGCTGAAACGGCCACATCGTCGATACGTTCCTCATTCAGTTCGTTATTCAAGCACGGCTCGAAACGAAGGTTTGTTACTGTTTTGTTACATTTTATTCGTGTTCTTTTCGAAAACATAATTAAATCACTAATTGCATTCATCAACAAGACAACTACATATATTATATACCTGAGAGTCATCAGGTAGCAGACTTTAAAATTGGAAAAGTAAACACTGCGAACGCGAAATTCAAAACATCGTTTCTTTTTGTTTGTTTATTTGTTTACGTTTTTCACGTTTGAATTTATTCTGCAGTGAATCACAGAATGTCGCATTAATTACTTTGTTATTGTTATGTTATTTACTTAACTTTAACTTTAGTTTAGCTGCTTATTATCATTAGATGCATTTATGAAATGCGCATTTTGCCAGCGGTAATTAATGCGATTTGTTTGTTTGTTTGGGGATGTTTGCAGTCGTAACAGCACACGCAGCAATCAAAGCTACGAAGTGAAAGAGAGTTGGCCGGTGGCGCAATTGGAGACGCTCTTCCTGCCCCTCTTTCCGACCCAGCTGAATCGCAAGACCAAAGAATTTACTCTTATTGGTGATCTAGCCGATGGTGCCTTCGGTAAAGTGTGCAAAGTTCACGTTGACGACGAGCGTTGCACCTATGCCATTAAGATCATATCCAAATCAAAGGTAATTTCCGACATTTCATCGTTTAATGCGCAATTTCTTTAATATGTTTTTGATATTTGATTGGGTGACATTTAAAATCCGCCTGCCTGACAGGCTATGCTATGGCGGGAAAATTCAAATTGGTTCCTTTAGTTTATAAATGAACTTTAGTAGAGTTTTGTTGCACAATTTTCGTGGCTTAGAACTTGATAATGCCACTTTTGATAAATTTACGAATAGCACCGCTTAACTTGCAATTTAATTAGTTACGACTTTTATAGATTGGTGTTTTTGTCAAATATACCGTTTTACCGTAAATTACAAAAATCGAAAAAATGAACTGAAAATCATTAAATTTTTTTGTCCCGGTTGAACATAAAATTTTTAAAAATGTACTTCTTTCTCAAAAGTACCGTTTTGTCGTAAATTGCAAAAATACACAGAAAATCATTAAATTATTTTTGTCGCACTTAACCATAGAATTTAGAAATATCTAATAATAAATTATAATAAAAATGTTTCTAAATGTCAATAGTGTAATAATGCATTAGTTTAGTCATGCAACTCAAGTGTGATGTGGCTTTATTTTTAATTCACATTTTTCATGATTAGACGACGTATATTTGTGAATTCGGGCAGAGCAAATGGTTAAGAATTAAATTAGGATTTACTTATCGAAAGACAACTCATCATTACCCATCGATTAATTATGAAAAATCGACAAAACTTATAACTTAGTATGATATTATTAAATATGTAATTAATTAATAATTTGTCCTTTCAGGTAATTAAAGAAAATTTAGTCAACTGCATCCTGCAGGAATCCGAGATCCTAAAAGTAGTTGGCCACCATCCATTCATAGTGCAATTTGTTGACAATTGGCAGACAAAGAGAAAATTATTTATATGTAGGTTTTCCACAAATATTGAAGTATTTGTACACATGCAGTTGATGTTTGACATGTTTGTTGGCTTACAGTAACGGAATTTGTTCCTCATGGTGAATTGTACGAGCTGCTCCAGAGATACGTCATTTTTCCGCTGCTAGTCGTTCAATTATACGTAGCGCAATTAGCATTAGTACTCGGTAATTAAAGCAGAAGCAGCTTAAGACTGTGGTGTGTGATGACTGACTTGCGTGGCTTTCAGACTTCCTGCACAACGCTGGAGTGATCTACCGCGATCTGAAACCGGAGAATCTCTTGCTTGATGAGCGCTTCAATCTGAAAGTGGTCGATTTCGGCTTTTCCAAGTGGCTGGCGTATGGCGCTCGCACACAAACGCTCTGCGGCACGCCGAAGTACATGGGTATGCAAGATTGATTCATACTGATACTTTAAATAACGGCCATAAAACGCCATTTGCACGCCACGCCGATCGATAAATCGCGAACACGGAGAACGTACGCGTTGTACGTTAAACAACGCTCCGGATTTATGCTTATTTCAAGCGAGTCTAGTGAGTAGGTTAGTTCATTGTTTAGTTGCTAGTTTAATCCGTGCACGATGAACGCGCGTTCGGAGATCTTCGAACTGACCATGGAGGGCCGGCAGGTGGACGAAGCGGTGGCGAGCATCTTCCACACGGTGCTCTTCCACCGCGCGCTCGGCAAGTTTTATTACAACGACGACGAGAACTACTCGGTCGGTACGGTCGGCTACACCGACGTCGATTGCGACTTCATCGATCTCACGTACGTGTGCTGCACGTCGCACCACCTGGACCAGACGCTGAAGCGCGAGATCAGCTGCTTCTCGGAGCTGCTGCGCGGCAACGAAGGCTCCGGCATGGGCCAGATCAGCCTCGAGTTCTTTCAGAAGAAGCCGTCGCGATGGCTCTGGCAGCAGGAGCAGATCCCCTGGGAGGTGTGGACGGTGCGGCTCGAATTGATCGCGCTGCAGAACGAGGACGAGCGGCAGGTGTGCCGCGAAAAAGTCGGCGAGCTGTTGACGGATAAGATACTGTACATTACGGAGGTGATGAATCGACACGACTACCTGCCCAAGATGCCCAACAAACCCGAACTCGAACTTATCTTTGATACCGGCTATCAGGACGTGCAGCCGTATCTGTTTAAGGTGAACTACAGCACGTCGGGACCGTCCTCGAGTTCAATGGGCTCTACTATGAAGAAGCTCATCAAAGATACTCTTACGCTTTAAATACTACTTAAAACAGAAAGAAACAAAACAAAACCAAACGTATTTAACTGTTCATTCATTCATTTGTTTGTTTGTTTGTTTCTTTCGGTTCGTATTTTATAATGATAAGTTAATAAGTAGTGTTATTTCGACTATGATTCGATAATGATTAATGTGTGATGCGCGGAGGAGAGAAAATCGTGCATGTAAGTTAGTTACTTAAATGACATTTATCACCGTTTACGAATAGCGAGGAAAATACACCAAAGATAGAACTTATTATTAAACAATTTACCAAATTTTAAGTCACTATTTCGACAACCACCAGTTTTCAAATTATTTGAATAAAATTACTGCTGTACCCTTTCAACTTCGATTTGAAGGAAGTTGAAATGGTTTAGTGCAATTCATTGCTTGCTACCTTGCTTGACTCTTGAATCGCACTACAATTGCATTTTATTGTGATGATAAAACGTGATAAGTCCATGGAAATAAATTCAGTCAAAGCATAATTTTCCGATTTGAAATTAATAATTAAATTTAGATGATTTAAAAGGAGAAAGACATGGAAGACACTTATAGAATGTGATTAATTAGACAATTCAATATCTTCATATTTTACTATTTAATTTAATTATAGATTTAGTTTTCATTTGATATCTCCATCTGCGATTTCATTTCCACTACCATTCAATTTATGTTATTAATTATTTTGATAGTAATTAAGAATGACGGATTTCTTCCTATGTTTAAGGTCATTTTTTTAAAGGTTTTTTAAGATCTATTTATTTCGTGTGTCCATTGATTGTGACAATCAATGAACACATGAAATAAATAGAATAATGAATACGCTAGAAGCGCATTTGCTTGTTGCCGATAAATATCTTCATAGTAATTAAGTTTAATGCACAATTTAGTACTAACGATCTTCGAAAAACAAAAAGATTTATGATACGTTTCGAGATCGTTTCGTCCTCACGTTTAGTTGTAATAGTCTAATTTCTATTTGTAATAATTTATACTAATAATTTGTTTGGTAGTTTAGTTTAATTCAAATTAAGTTTAAAGTTTATTTACAAAAAGTCTTTGTGACGTTTCGTTAGTGATGTCTGTTAGTGAGACTTACTGAGTGTATTAAAACTTGGCGAATAATGTTCATTTCAATTTTCTATGCTCAGTAATCAATACGACTAATTAGTGATGTTTATGCTTACGTTAGTTAGCTTAGAATTAATTTTGTTCAAACTTACAAATTAGGATTTTATAATATTCTATAATTATTGTCTTGCCCAATTCGTTCGCAATGCAATTTTTGGTACCTAGTTTCGTAACGTTACCCTTAACAATATCACAATTAATCAATAGTAGCTTAATTAATGTTAATTTAGTACAAGATGAAGTGTTATATAACATCTTTTTCCTCCATATCCATATTTATCAATTTGTTGTTTGATTTGTTATGTTTTTGTAATATTCCTATTTTATGTTCTTTGTTTGTCACTATTTTTGTTTTAATACTTGACGCCTTTAATTACTGGTATGATTAATGATAATAATTTAGTTAATAATAATGATAAACTGATAAAGCAGTCAATAAACAGAACAGCGATTTCCTTACATTGCACCGTTCATTTATTTCTTCAAACATATTCATATATTCTATATTTCTAATAAGTGTCTTGGATACATTGAATTGAAGGATGACAATGTTTAGTTTTAATTGATGTACATAACAAATTAGTGTGCAAGTTATTTTATTACAATATATTGATAATCTGTTTAAGTAAGATAGATTTACACAACAATTGCAATTTCGAAGTGCGAATGAAAAGTAATAATCAAAATAATGAATGTTTACGCAGCTACAAGAAGATACTGTTAGAGTTTTTTATTGCTTGCACTGATACATGTTCATTACAATTTAATTAAGAATTAAGCGCCAATGGATACAGAGACACTGCAGTCATGATTCGTGAAGTAATCAAGTGATGATAATAATTTAAGTGCAAATTTGAAACTGATCAGTGAAATTGAGTAATTGCGAACTGATGTCTGCTCGCAGTCCGAATGCAACAATAATGAATGTACATACATGGTGTACAAAAACACTACACGTAGTTTTTAAATTGAACAATTCAAAACGGAACAAGAAACAAGAATTCTATATATTAATAAGTACCGATTGTAAAAAATAAACTAACATAGGGCGCAGCTATGAAATTTGAAAGGCATGTCTTTGACTATAACCCTATAACGTAAATAAAATGGTTTCAAAGTTTTAAACAAATGTCATCACATTAATAAGTTTTTTTTACAATCTTATCTACTTTATAATCAAAGACATGCCTTTCAAATCTCAGCCGCTCTTTATGGTAGTTTTTTTTTACATACCGTAAATAGCTAGTAAAAATTAATGTAATGTTTAAACTAACGGGCAACTTAATTATTGTTTATTGTACATCTAAACGTGATATACAATGAATAGAAATTCTAATTGATTTATGCACATTGAAGAGTGTGCAAAACTGTGAACGAATGCGAGTACAATTTGTTGATCGGTCGACTACTGATGAATGTGGTGGAACGAACAGAAATGAATTATTATAGAGTAACAAAACACAGAGATGCAACTATAAATTATATATTATATATAAAAATATGATTGTTGTGATTCGATTCCGATACGAATTGGAGTTGAACAAGAACCTGTCTGAATCTGCCCGATTCTCAGACTCTTACTGTACATTTGCAAGATACAATAAAATGTAAATCTTATTGATTAAATACAATTTCTGAATATAATTAATTAAATAACCAACCATCACGAACAAAAAAAAAGTTCCCCTGTAAGTCGTTAAAAAGGCCTATTGTTGATTGGAACACTTACCGTTACTGCTTCATTCCATAAAACTGCTCAATCTAAGGTAAGTTTTTTGTTCTAGCGCCGGAAATTTGGACCGGACAGCCGTATGGGCATGCAGTGGATTGGTGGTCATTGGGAGTTGTTGCTTGTAGGATGTTAACAGGACAAGTAAGTGATTCCACTTTTTCTTTTTTATTTTGCAGATTTCTCGGAAATTTTAATTATTAAAAATGGTGATTGTATGATTATTATGAAAATGGTAAACTGTAATTTGTCGGTTTGTTGACCTATAAAGAGTTCTTTTCCCAAGTAATAAGTAATAACTGAGGACGTAATGCATCTTATTCTTATAAATTATTTATTATCGCCATCATCATTATTATTATTAATTATCCTTATTATGTTATTTGCGTTTACAATGTTTGCATGTTGCTTATGCAATTTATTATCGAACAAAGCGCATTTCTTCTTTTCTTTGTGATCGGATAGGAAACATCGCGGCATCAGCGTTTGGTTTAGTCTTTTGCGATTGTCTTTTCGCGTTCGCTTTGTTCGCTTCGTCGTTCATCGCTGACTTTTTACTTGTTGCTTTTGTTGCAGCGTTTAAAGATCGAGGATAGGCAACGGCAAAATGGCAAAAATATAACTTATGCCATTTATTTATTTATGTTTTGTTGTTGCTTGTTGCACAAAGAACTCTAATGCATGCTAATGTATGCTAGTAGCTAATATTAAAGAAAAACGCATCGTTGGTTTCGTTGCCGTTGCCGATGTCGTTCATGCATGGCCGCACGCGAAAATCACGAAATTCCATAATTGTGGAAGATTTATCGTATCGGCTGTTCTTGCACACAAACCCGAAGCCCGAACCCAAAGTCGAAACGCAGAAAATAAAGCAATGCGATCACAAACTTACAAGAAAACATAAAGCGCATTCCAAATTAATGTTTTTACCATTTTAGTACTGTTTGAATTGCACTTCAAACGTCGTAAACTTAAAGCTACCGAGAATTTTAAGATTTTATCTCAAAGTCCAATGCTTATCTTAAAGCTTGCTTAAAACCTAAAAGAATACTTACCTAAGTTTGAGATTGAGCTAGTTCGACGATCCTTTTGCCTGTTTTCTATCGTTTTTATGTGAATTCATGCATTATCGTTTTCAAAGTTTACTTGACTACTTTCGGTTTCGGAATCAAGACAAGTTTGCAATGGAATGAACAAAGAAATTTCAAATGAACATGCATGATAAGTATATGATTGTGACTTATGTTGATAAATGTACGTGTTTTCCATCTTTCCCTGTTATTAGTTGTAATCGGTTGTTGTCTTCGTGATTTCAACATTTCCTGCCTGCACATCATAAGATTGGTTACGATTGGATAACGAATAAGTGTGTGGTCAATGTAACCTAATGAAAAATGTCTTATTTTTGAAAATATCTTTTATATAAAATCGTAAACACATATCTAATACAATATCGTTAATTATTGCGATAATAATTAATCAGTAAATTATCAATTCGTATAGGAAAACGCATTGTTGAAATTTTCGATTGAAATGTGTTAGTGTTCGTGTTCCTGCCTCTACATTCTAATAATGACTTAATTAAAATGAATCATAATCGTATTAATAGTAGTAATTATTATGCATAAATCGTAAAAGAACGTTTAAGGTCTAATCTTAATACAAAAAATAAACGCATCTAAAAATAATCATTCACAAAGTGATGACTGCATTCGTTAATCATTTAGATAATAAAATAAAATTAAAATAATAATTACTTTGCAAATTAATTATTAGATATGCATTATTAATATTTATGAATGATTGAAAAAAATGGAATGTAATGTCTGAATAAAAAAATCATAGAAATCGATCATGAACTAACAAAACACAATTAAAATAAAGTAAAAACGTTACTAAACAACTAAACATATTAAAATAATCGTTAATTATTATCAATTAGTGTTACTAGTTGCTAATGAAACGCGATTTCGCGCGAATTTGGACCGATCTCCTTGGCACCACACGTGTCCGCTCGTCCAAATTCGCGGAAAATCATTGAAGTTATTCATTACCAAAAAAACATTTTATTGAGCACTTAGTGGGTGTTTGTTCCAAATTGATAGGATTTCTGATCAAGTCATCTCGGAATTTTAATCATAGCTATGCAACCCTCGCACCCTGAAGATAA
This sequence comes from Leptusa sp. GC000079, assembly GCA_030264655.1. NCBI lineage: Eukaryota > Metazoa > Arthropoda > Insecta > Coleoptera > Staphylinidae > Leptusa > Leptusa sp. GC000079. The sequence continues at coordinate 4,758 of JARJDT010024808.1, read as the reverse complement.
AATATGCCGTAAACACCAAGCGCAAAAACATTAAAACTTCCCGAGACAAGTGATCGAGCAAAAAATCCACTTGGAACTTGTTTGTTATTCATATTTTTGTTATAACTTCTCTCCGTAGTTCGTTTCTTTTTCTTTTCTTTTCTATCAATGCTACGCTTTTTATTTTTTATTTATTTAGTTTTGTTGTTGTCGTACTTACTTGCTTCTGATAATGTATAAATGCCTAATTTCTTCTTTGTATTTGAAGTATAGTTATGTTGATGTCAAAATGAATGCATGTGATGTGATTTCGATTTGATTGCTTTCGTATTCATACTAAGTGAAGTGATGAATGCGTATTGGATGGATGATCTCAGTGAGCTTCCTGGTTTAAGTCTTTAGCTTGTTCTGGTTCGGCCGGTTTCGGTGCGACGACGGCATCAGCCTGCGGCACAACGACGGGCGCATCTTCAACTGGAACCGGCTGCTGCTCTTGTGTTGTTTCCGCCGGCGTTGCTTGCACTTCGCTTGGCAGCGTCGGCGCTTCCGGAATGACCACTGCGGGCGCCGCTGGCGCAACGGGCGCTTCCTGCGCTTCTTGCGTCACTTTGCTCTCTTGCGTTTCCTGCGCTTCTTGCGTCACTTGGTTTTGTGCCTCCGGGATAGGAACAGCCAACTCGGCGACTGGCTCGGCTTGCACCACCGGAACGATGGCATCGGCTTGCGGGACGGCCAGAATTGGATCGGCTTGCACTAACGGCACGACAGCTTCCTCCTGGATAGCGATGACAGGCTCGACAGGCAGCTGGGGCGCTTCGGGCAGCGGAAGTTCGGCAGCGATCGGCACTTGTTGCGGTTCTTCTTGGACGAGCGGCACTTCCGGTTTGCTTTCTGCGGCCAGCGCCGGCACGAGTGGGATCAACGCCGCGGGTTCGCCGGCAAGATCGGATGCTGGCAACGGTACCGGAAGTTCCTCTTTGATTTCAGTGCTTTGCGCTGCTTCCAGTGGTGTTTCTTGAGCGATAGGTTCTTGTTGCACGGCTGGAATTTCCAGTGGGGCATCTTCTTTGCGTTCCTTCTTTTCGCTCTCAATGGGAAGTTCAACTGGGATAGGATCGGCAGCAGGGAGCACTAGTGGTGCTTCAGGAAGTGTAGCGGGAAGCGCATCTTGTACAATAGGCGCTTCAGGGAGGACGACTTCTTTCGGCGCTTCGACTTTGGGTTCTTCTACGATTTTAATTTCGCTGGCTTCGACTTTGATTTCTTCTTCAACTACTGGCGTGTCTTGCTTCAGCGGCTCGTCTTCGGCCTTGGCTTCTTTGCGGTCAGTCGCATCGGCGTTAACAGTCGGTAACGCTACTGGAGCTTCTTGTACTTCGACATGCTCTTCAACTTTGTCTTCCAATGGAAGCTCCGGTGCCTTTTCTGCAGGTTTCTCTTCGACTTTTGGGAGCTCTGGGACGACTGGCGCAACAATGTCATCTTGCACAATCGGTGCTTGTGGTTCTTCGGGTTTGACTTCGACGAGCGGTTTTTCTTCTTTGTTTTCTTCGATTTGTACTGGTTTGATTAATTCGTCCGCAAGTGGCTTCTCGCCTTTGACTGCTTCCGTTTTGGGCTCTTCGATCTTCTCTTCGGACGAATCTTCGTTGGATTCGGAGGATTCGGACGACGAAGCATCGTTGTTCGCATGAATGTGTTCGTGTGATTCGGAGTCTTTAGCCACTGCTGAATAATCAACAACGACTGTCGATGTGCTCACTTCCGAATCCGCAACGGGATACGCCCAGACTGTAGCTACGATTAATCCTAACAGCAGTAACACCTTCATTCTGTAACATTCAATAAATTTCCACCGTTAATTTTATCGAGTTTGAGATGCCTTGCTCAAGAACTATAAATAGCTAGATGAGCATTAATGATTTTCCTGTTCATGATAACTATGATTACTGATCTAACAAATTAGATTTTTCATAGTTGAGTAATTAAAGTCGTTGAACTTGAACATCTAACGGATTTCAAATGCCTAACTTGAACATATACCTAAACTACGTTTAAATTTAATAGCGGCAATTTTTTCCAGTTCTATTTTTTGTACAATTCATATAGCTATAATTACGATAATAAGTTAATAAGTAAGTGAGGAATCCATAAAATATTTCAGTAAATAATGCGCGCAATTCTTTAACGTTCCTTCTGATTGAATTTAATAAATTCATAATTCGATAATAATCGCAGTGGGCCAATGAACTTTTAACTCTCGTTTCTTTTACAACTTTACTCTTACGCGCTGGACATTGGACGTGAACGTTATTCACATATGATAATAGGTATCATAATAAATTAGATAATTGACGATACAATACGAATGTACCGATCCTGTGCCTATGCGTTTGCCGTTCGTTGTGTTCGCATGTGTGGTGAATGTTGTGATTATCGTTATTAACGTTCCAGTGGCGATTGTTGGCCGTTTTTTTTTTATTTCGCTTCTAAGTGGAAAACTACTTGGCATGTAATGCGTGCATGGTAGAACGGCCTTGAAACGTACTTTGTCGCGCAGTCAAGAATTTAGAATTGCAAATCAAACGAAGAGCCGCGCAAGCGGCGCAAGAGCAAGAAGTCGCGCTCGAGCTCGAGACTCATCACGAAACGCCAGCAGCCAGCAGGAACGAGACACGAAGCGAAGCGCATCGCAAAAAGTGAAACACGCAAAAAAGGCAACGGCAACGGCAGCGCCGTGCAGTGCAGAAAGAAAGGAAAAGTAAAGGACGATTAGAGAAGCGAACTCTTGCACCACTCCAGCTCCAGCTCCACCACTCGGCGCGCAATTAAAACGGACTTGTTTTTCAGCAATGTAGGTAGACGTATATTATCGTTCTAGTTCTTCAACAAGTGCTTGAGATACGCTCAACTTGCACACAGAACATCATTATCACCATAACCATACTTAGTTGCTAAAGTTGGCTATGCCCATCGCCTATGGCTATGCTATTATTAGCACACAAATGCGATTTATGCGAAATATGTCTATTTGGTTGCTTGTTTTGGGAACTGGACTAGTCTCCGGTCTGGATGAGACTTTTTCGCGCAGAGATTGAGCCGGGCGGGTAGCATTTCGCATTTTCTGCTCTTCGCTGCTCGTTTTTCTCTCGATTTTATGATTACCGTATATGCGGTTTTATTGGTGTCGCCTGGCATGCAAGCTCGCACGCTTGTCGCTTGTCTCGTTATGCATTCAATGTGAATGCTGAATGCTGGAGCTGGAAGACTTGTGTGGATGTGGCCGTTGGTGATGCGCCTATCATTAGTTTAGGTGCTTGAACTAACCGGTTCATGGTCTCAGGATGGCGAGGATGCTCTCGTGTCTGTGCACACGTCTTCGGAAAGGAGCTGCCTATACGCATTCGATTTGAATGCAACTTTATAGCGACCAGGAGAGGAGAGACGCGATTTGCGATTCGCGATCGAATTCCTAAGGGAAGCGCAAGCTAAACGTGTAATGCTGATGCGAATGTGCGCCGGCTTAATATGTTGCTCGCGGCCTACGCGCCGCGACTCGACTCGTCCTGAAATCGGACAGGTGCACTTCGCTTAAATGTTTAAACGTTTTAACGATAACGAGTTACTCTAACGCTGATGGCTGATGCTTCGGATTGGAATGAAAACAAAAAATGCAGCCGTAACAGCCTGTAGATTTATGGAGGACGGGTTTTCGCTGAATTATTGTAATCGTTCGTCTGATCAACTGGAACTGCGCTGGAATCTTGGATAGAAACGAGTTAGCTGGTTAGCTCAAGCCATGCAGAAATAGAATAAGAAATAAGAAAGCTCGAATGTTGGCTGCTCTCTTAAGCCGAGATGAACTGAGCATCTATTCAGTGCAGATGTGGAACTTAAACTTGATATTGGCTGAAAGCTTGAAAAATTCCAGGGAATTCTAATTGAGCATATTTTATTTGATGGCCCAATCTGACCTTTGATGCTTGTACCTTGCGCATATATTATATTTCGCTATTAAAATGAAAATGCGGCAGGTTTATTAAAATTTTATTATGAAGCTTGCATTTTCACGCTTATCGAACCAGCATGAATGCAGGAATTTCAATTCACCTCATTTCTTGGTCTCTTAGTTGCTATTTGCAGCACCATCTTGGTGGGGGCAATTAATAATAATAAATAAATAAACGGCTAAAAACTCTAGGCATAAAATTGCTGCAATCGTCAAGTTTATTGCTACACGTATGTACCTACGCTATACAATCTAATGGTTCTTAAGATTTTCTTACGCAGATTGAATTAAATTCAAGGACTTGCTGGAAGTCGTGGCGCGTCGTAATTGAAGTAAATGAAATTTTCATTATTCTTCCGCAATTTGCGCGAAACGAAACGCAATACATCTTATACCTAATAACGGCCTAATTTGTCTCTATAACTTGAAACTTGAAAATGCCGCTGACAAGTGCCGTGGCTAATGAGAAATTGCGAATTATGAATTACGAGACGAGACGAACGCGAAATGTGTCTTATTTGCGCGTGGTTACTCGGTTACCAAGATCCACCAAGAATAAGAGGAGGCACGACTTTACTTAATGAACTAATCGAGTAATGAAATAATGTGCGCAATTTTTTACAATTTGTTTAGTTATTTTTTTTTCACCGAGAAATAACTTCAATTTCAATTGCCTTGCCTTGGAAATTGTTTACGACTCTATTTAATATACTGCATTAACTTATTTTCTTATTTGTATTTATGAATTACTCAATTACAATTGACCAAGT
>JARJDT010024774.1:0-10418 GCA_030264655.1 Leptusa sp. GC000079 | reverse complement strand
ATTCATCTTTCGAGTCCATCATCCTCAAGTAATTTAAACCATTCCCATCACTGTGTGCAGGCAGTGCCCAAATAAACGAACTCAAATGTAACAAAAGCTCTTTTGAGTTCTAAAAGAAAAACACTCTGCACGAAAAAGTTTGTTTGATGTCGCCTTTCCTCTGAACAAACATACAAGTTGTTTTTTCTAGCTTGCTCCCTTAACCGAATCTAATTTCAAACCTAATTAAGTCACGCAAATTAAGAACAACTTTCAACGCGCATGCAAGTCTTCCATGTCATCTTGACATTACCGAAAAAGTTAAATTAATGTGTAAAGCAATATTTAAAGCTTCACATACATATACTTAATCAATAAGCTTTTTTCACTGCCAGCGGAACCTTTCGACCTCATCATGTTTTCCCAGCATGTTTGCTTTTTCTGATGTTCTAACTGCATATTGCTACTTGAATTTGAATTCAACGCAAGAGAAAAAGGGGAAAACTCTAAAAGAACCGTAATTAAATTAGGTTTTTCTCTACATAGCACAAAACATTCAAAATAATTTTCTACTAAAATGGCTAATAACTGTTATTAGTAAGTTTTGTTATGTTTGGAGAAAACATAACATCGCACACAATATTTTGCGTTATTTTAAAGCGAGTCATTGCATTGTCGTCACTTTACTAGTTTAATCTTAATCTTAAAAGCTGTCATTCATCAATTCATTCAAACATCTAAAGCTATAAAATTTACAATAGGAAGAAGAAGCAGCAAAAAGTCGGCACGTACACAATGGAACAAAGTATATGGCAAATTTGCAAATTAAATAACAACAACTATTATCATAACAATAAAAGAAACGAGTTATAAATATGCTAATTAGATCCAATTCATTTATACCTCTGTAATACTATAATATTCAAATTTGTAAAGAAGGAACATCAAAAGATACAACTGAATAAAAAACAATCATTTGAATTTTTTAAACTTCTTCCTACTAATTGAATATGGAATAAAAACAAACAGTGGGTGTAACTTTTAATGATAATTACAATAATTAATAAGCTAAAAATAATTTTGAATTAATTTTTTGCTTCTTAAGTTAGGCAATTATTATACATTGCGTATATGCGTAGTTAGTGCTCATTAGCATAAGACCAAATTAAATTAATTTCCCGTTAAGGATTAGCAACAATTAATTTACGATCAGCGCAAATTTTTCACTGATTTGTACATGCATGATTAAAATTGATTGTATTCAAATGAAGCAAAGCCATTTAAAGAGACGTAACTCACGTATAACAATGAAGAACATCAACCAAATCAAGAATAAAATAAAAGCAATCCCTAATAAAGTCATAAAGGACATGTGAATTCAATCGCAACAAGTCACTAACAGGTGTCTTCATGTAAATTTATAATGTTCTTGAGCGTTTTTACATTTTTTATGTTTTACGTTTATTGGCTTCAATTTCGTTTTGTCACTTATTAATTAACTTTCAACTTTGGAAGGATTGGAAGCAGAGAGCAATTTTCGAAAAGGTTTCGTTGAAATAGTTTGCCTGCAAGTTCAATGCTCAAGAGCATCTGCACGCGCATTTATTTCAGTGGCCGTAATTTAGTGCGCACTTCCACGAAGCAACGAAATTTTCACCAAATTGAATTAATTGCCTAATTACGGACGAGCAAACTGAAGACAACGACGAAAGTGAATCTTTTTTACGACAACGACGACAATGATGATGGGCAAATTAGTCGACTAAACTATAAAATGCTCTACCTGTCAACAACTACAAGAAGTAATTAAGTTAATTTTGCCCTTTTGCATTTTGGACAATTAAACGTAATTTCGAATCGGGAAAAAAATATCAACACAAATGAAAAATAAAAACAAGAACACCAATTTGTTGCAACATGTAACTTGTGCAAGAAAAACTAAATGATGATGACAACACAAATTAAATAGATTAAACTTGCGCACTTGGAAAAAGAAAATGAGAAAAGAACAACGCAGAACAAATTTCATCATCATATATGTATAGTGTAGTGAAATGATTAACGTTTTAATTAGTACATTCAACTTCCTCCTAGTCCTGCTTGATTTAGATATTAAAATGAAAATGAGATTTTTTGCGAAGCATTTTGCATGTTGTTCATTCATTATTTAATATTTATGACCGATAGATGTTCTCATGTGTGCTTATGATGTGAAAACCTATTATTAACAACACCGTGAGCGTTAATTTATTTATTTATAACTTGATAATATTGTCGCCTTATCGCGGACTAGCAAGAGTTGCACGCCACGTAACGATGTTTAATTCATGCTTGCAAAGTGAACGAACGCATTGCCTAGGGGACATCAGATAATAATTAATTTCATTATAATTCATTTAAATAACAATAATTAACGACCTTGTCTATGTAGCTAAGTTAATCAATTTCACTGCCCATTAATAACTCAAAAACATTTCTCTACTTAGGTATATTTGTTGATTATGTTTGTTTACCCAAATTGCAGCCTAAATCGGCAATTAAACGATGACGCCATTTATTAAGTCATCCTTGCAAGCTATAATTTATTGCACATTCAATGGATTGATCAAGTACATTGATAAATGCACAAATATTACATTATTAATGCATTAAAACGTAGCTTATTTAGTACTAAAAATAACAAATACAAAATGAATTTAATTATTTTATTATTATTGTTATTTAATATTATTTTGCGTTACGCGCCTCAAAAATGAAATAAGATGAGTTAGAGAAATTACGAATGAGAACTGGGAGAAACCGATTACTCAAAACGCGAGTCGAACAATTTATTGATTTTGTATTTTACACAAATAATAAGTTTTAATAAGTCAATAAATCCCATTTTTGATTTGTGTCAAGATAATTTGATAAAAAATCTTGAAAAATTGTAATAAATTTGTCATCTTAATATTCACATTTTTTTAATAATACCAAAGCGAAGAGATAAACATTGCAAATGTGCAAGACACGATTCGTCCTTCAGGTTTTAATTATTAATTTCAATTCAAAATACTTAGCTACCTTTAAAATGCGTAAATAAATTGCGCACATTTGAATACAAATTAAAATAATTAGTTTAATTCAATTTATCTTTCCTTTCCTTCCTATTCCTATATCGACAAGTTTCAAGCTCAGTTCCTGTCACAGTCAATAAAACTTGGTATTTATTAATAACTAAGTAGATAAATACATTTAACTAAACAAGTACAAGTGTTTTCATGGAATCTGAAATCCTTAATTACTCAACGGTCAGATTAATGCGCGTAAGCTGAGCCTTCGCAGAGAGATTCTCGCAGAGGAAATTATTAATTAAGTAACAGTGATTCGAATTCGATATTTAGATTAAACGTTTAATCCACAAGTCAAATGAGTGAAATCAATTATACGGTTGATGAACTTTTCACCATAATATGATTATGATTGTTTTCGATCGGAAATGTCTGCTCGCATCTTCAGTTGTTGCGTAATATTAAAAATAACGCGCTCGCGCGGATGCATCCGATCTAATTAGAAAATTTGATTGATGCGCGTGTTTGGCTTTAATGGCGTTCTTGTTATGTATCACTAACAGTAAACATCATTCTCAGCTGAATGGCTAATCATAATAATAATAAAAGTCGTATTAATCTATTTATAAACTTTTACAAGTTTTTTCGAATACGTGTATAGAAAATTTGAATTTTAACCAAACAAAAGGGGCTTCCGTTAACTTTTCAATCGGTCCAAAGAGGAGAATCATTTATCTGCGTTATCTATTACAAATTGCTCGTTTGTTCCTTCATTTCTTCATTCATTCGCCTGCTTTTCATTAATAATCGTATGCATTTCGTCAATGTACAGAGTGCTCCTTAAGGACTTGTCGTTATCCTTGGAGTTGTCTGAATTTCAAGCGCTCGCATCACTCTATAGATTTCGAAATAAATGAAGAATGAAATGCGATGTAAGGAAAAAGACCAAAGATAATCACAACGAGTGGATAAGATGTTAGAGCGCTGCTTGCACTCAACCACTCGCGCATATGCAATATAAATACAGATAAAACTATTACTTGGCTTGGACCTAAGCCTATAACGGTATCGAAGTGTTTCCTTCATGCCATGCCACTGCTACAAGTACTCGAAGTCAAATAAAATGCCACAATGTGACTACTGAGACGAATAAAATTGACGATGTCCTTCTGCGAATCCTTGATACTTGATGGGCCATTTTCAATTTCCTTTAGTCTTGTTCCTAATTTTAACATTGTTAATGTGTTTCTTCATTGCCGAAATCAGCAACAAATCAAATTTAATGAGTCAAGTTTTTTTTTACGATGAAAGGAAACTTAATTGTATTAAAAACGTTCACATCCTGTCCTGTATTGGAATGGTGACTTTTATTTTATTCACCAACAAACATCAAGCTTCTAATTTCCCAAGAGCACGTCGAGTGCATGTAATCACATGGAATTAAGTTGGTTCTTGCTGTTGAGTATCAGTTAATATGCACATATCATAATGGTGGCATTATCAGCTCTTACTCAAGATTATTTAGACTTAATAATGTTTTTCTGGGCAATTAATTATCCTAGATTAAAGCATTAACCTGACTGGCAACCCAACATACCTTGTGCAGACTTTATTTATTTACCATTAAAATATGTATAATAATAATAACTCCAAAATGTATGTTGGGTTGCCAGTCAGCTATAGTCAACACTTAACGTTACTTTAGAGCAACATGTAAAACTCGGTGTTTTTGCAACTTTAGCAAAGTTTCCCATTAAGAACATCATTTTAATAGGTATTTGGTTTTTAATAAGCAAACAGAAAGAAGTGAAGTGAAGAGATGATAGGCATGTGTAACCCAATTGTCCTCATAAGGAATTGCAGTTTTGTAGCATGCTGAAGATGAGGAAGAAGCCGAGCACCAGCAATGAGTGAGGTAGCCAAAGTGTATGGATAGCTCTTGGCCTAGCTGCGGCCGTGCGAGAGTGCGGCGTCAGGACAAATTGGTTTTGCAGATGAGGTCAATACCATCGTGACCGTGGGGGTCAGGGGCAAGGCATCTTCGCAACACCAAACATACTCACAAGCCTTAACATATTCACCAGGACGAGGACTAGCAAATACGATTAGCCGCCATTATCAGCCGAAATCGAGTTGCTTGTGTCTTGTTGTGTCAATAAAATGAATTCGAGGATGACGCACGAAACCAAACGTGCCAAATAATTAAGACAAATCGCGTCGAATGTAATTATTACATCTGCTAACAACTTTGCTGTTTGTTAAAGGTTGTGGATATTTGGGCCGACGGGCTACTTTTGCGCCCATTACAGCGGCAAAAGAGCCATTTAAGAGTTCATTCGAGGATCAAATGCAGGGCTGGTTGACTTAGGGCTCTAACAAAATAAAAACTTCTCGTCAGAGCATTTATTTTTGAAAACACTTTATTTCATTAGCAAAAATTGTTTAAATTTAGATTTTTAGAAATATATTTTTTGAATAAAATAATAATTTTTAAAGGAATTTGTTGTCATTTTAAATTTAGCTTTAGATTGAATTTGATACTATTTTAAAAGTTTTTTTAAGAAGAACTTGAAAAGTTTAGTAGTAGGTCGAAACCGGCCCTGATCATATGTATTGTATTGTATGCATGATATTCTTGATGGTCATAATATGGGATTGAAATAACTGTTTTCTGCTTGTCTTTACAGTTCTTTACTTGTTTCGCATTAATAGACGATGATAGTCGCTAAAACGAAATTTATTCAACTCTTGGTGAAACATGAAACTCTTGGGCCAATCTAAATCTTTGTTCTTCATTAAAATTACGCTTCGCTTTGCTTTATTGATTTTAGTAAGTTTTGTTATGATGATGCTCTTCTCGGATATTCTATAACCATTACAGGCATTACTGCGAGTATTATGGGCATTAAAATAGCCGAGACTTTGATTTCACAACAAAACTCGAAGCGCACATTGCGCGGCGAACGAAATAATTTCCCTTTAATCTTATAATAATCACGCCGGTTTAATTGCACCGGATCACCAATAGTTATCATTATCATGTATGTACTCGCTGCTTTCAGTTGGCGCTTGTATCTTCTCCTCTGTTTATTTATAGAATTAAATCTATCTTAAAACGACGACGCGCTCTGTTTCTGCCACCCAAACGCACGATGTTCAATAAGTAAGAAGCTCGGATTAAATAAATTCAATTTGTTGGAATTATTAATTGATTTTTATAGGTTTAAAGTTAAATAACTGGACACTAACGGTTAAAACAACACAAACCACTTTTGATCCGAAGAAGTTGGTAGAAAAAAGTCTGGCAAATAAATGCGAAAACACTGATAAAACTGATAGAATCAACCGGATGTTCGAACTTTACATAAATTACGATAAACGAACAAAAAATATCAATTTTATAACTGTTTTCGCTCAAATTTATTTTCCGCCAAGTTTTTTTCGCAAATAGCGCTAAATATTTAAACATTAATACATCATTAATCCGCTTTCATGCCATCACAGGTTACACATTCGGCACGCAATGTTTTCTGAGCAAATTTTGAACGTGCGATAAACGCTCCAAATATTTGGGTCACAGTAATTTTGACAACATTAGCTAACAACCAACAAGTAAGCCGAAATTTTGCACTTGTTGACAATGAACTTGAACTTGTTCGCGTCAAAGAAAGCGGAAACACGCTTGATTATTGGGCATCTCAATGCAAATACGCCAAGTCGCCAAGCAATTGCTAAAGATAGTTAAATTGAGAGGAAATTGAACTCTAATTGCAACAATTAATAATGTATTAGCATGTCGTGTAATTAGTATTGGAATGAAATAAAATTAACAAATATGCAAATAGTTGGCTATTTATAACTAAAGCCAGTGCCGGCTTTAGCATGAGGTCCTATTGGTTACCTGTTATAACTAAAAACAACCCAATGTCAGTTTTATCAAATATTTTATTCTATTTTTTTTTAAATCTCAATCGTAAACGGAGATTAACAGCCGGTTTTAAGTTTTAAGTCTGAAGCCGGCCCTGGTTAAAGCTAAGCCTGTGCAGATATAGTTCGGAAAGTACTTCTTATTTGAACTTGTTCCCATAAATATTTACATGAAAATGAAAATGGAAAACTTTCAATAAACCTAACTGATGTTGTAACTGTAAATAATTGTAAAACAATCTAACTTATATTGATATTAAATCACGGTTCATCGGCAATTAAAGCTCAAAGTATGCTTTGTTGTTATTGGTGTCTCATGATTATAATTATTAATTAACTGATAATTATCTGCGCGTCGAATAATGAAAGAAGATCATTAAATAATCTTCTTGTTGGGCGCATTGCATTAATGTTATTAATTAATTAAATCGATATTAAATCAAATCAATTCCGGCGACTAATTAATTAAACGTTAACTTCCCATTCGCAGGCAAGTTAGCCTTCGACATCGTCGACTGTTTTTCTCACATAAAATACGCATATTATGTGCTGAGTTGAAGAAGCTGTTATTGTTTAACCGGTTAAGAACAGCACCCTAAATTAAATTACTAACTCGTGATTTGTTTAACCTATGAGATGAGCACTTTTTCGGGCAATAATTAAACAAAAACATGAATAAATGGAAAAATTAAATTCATTAAATAATTAAAATTGTTGAAATTCTCATCGTTTTATTGGCACACAACCTGCAATTATTTGAAAACGAAGCCAATCAATGGATAATTCGTGTTCGATGTATACTTGACTAATCGCATTGAATCTTTTCGAATAAATTTTACATTTTTTTTTATCGAAGTTCATTTATGACGATTAAAAGTTATCTTTTATTGTTATTATAAGTAGCTAAAAAGCGTGCTATTGCTATATCAGCGATTTCCCTATTCCTATTCGCTTCTTTCCTATTGAATTGACGCTATTGCTAGATGAGATGATGATGATCAGTTATATTTCAATTTTAATTTCATCTTCAATTTGTTCAATGATAATTTGTGACTCGTCAAGGATTCGAGGATTGCTGAAACAAGGCAGCAACAAAAATAATTAAATGCTATATGGGTAAGTAAGCGATGATTTCTTTTAATCAGGGTCGCTTTATACTAACGACCAACAACAACGAAATAATAAAATTCCAAACGACAATCGGAATATCCGGTTAATTATTGTTTTTATTGGTCGATCGCCATTTCCTGATTTATTTCACATTGTCAAACTTTTACTACTCAATTGTTCCAGAATATAAGTTACAAGAACAAATTGAGTGTTTGTTTTGGGAGTTTTTGACATTCCTAAAGCGAAGGCAAAACATTTAAATGTTTTTTTTGCAAAAGAGAAAAATCTAGAAGCTACAACAAAATTTATTATCGATTGTTTTAACTGTACAAGAAACACTGAAGATGACTCATGTTATCTCAAAAATCGGCGTCTTATTGGAAATTTCAAAATTCCTCGCTGTCATTTCATACAAGAGATAAACATCAATAAAAATTTTAAATATTTATTTTTTCGAATGAATAAAATTTTTGCTCAAAATCATGTTGTGTGTCATCAGTTTATAAATCGCATTCTTCACGATCACGAACATATCTTCCTGGCTTATGTTGTTTTTTCAGTAATTTATCGTTGTTTATTTAAGTGGCAGACAACATTTAACATATCAGTCAAAAATCACTACTTAATTTAATTATTGCCAATTTGCGTTGCTTTGTTGTCAATTTTACTCTACATTTAATTTATTGGCCAATTAGCGGATGTATCAGTTGCACACGATCAACACGCCGCAAACGTATTAACAGGTATTAATTTATGTTGAACAATTGTTTAATTACATCGTTGGCAATTCATTAGACGTAACCAAATCCTGAATGCAGCATCAGCAATGACACGTGCAAGCGTTTTACACATTCCGTTTTTATTGAATCGTGAATCGATTCACTGTCAATTGCGATTTGCTTGAATGAAATTGTAAATCGTAAACGGACAAATGTAAAATTTTACTTTCAATTGCGCGGAATGAATAACCAATCTATTCTTAGAAGGCTCCTCTGAAAATTCTTCTTGAATGTTCCATGTGGTTTGTTTATGTTTTTTCCTTTTCTTTTCATAATTTATTTGTTAGCAATTTTTTAATGTGTTTGAAGATGAGATCCTCATCCATCGGTGGTGACCTAATAATTGCTTATAGTTTGCGATTATTAGTCATTAGAAAACAAAACGGGTCGCAAGGTCGCACACGATTTTATAGCTAATTCTAAACTACGTTCACGATTGATATTTTTTGAAGTGTTAGTTTCATAAAATATTTTCAGGTTATGACAAATATAGACAAAGACTAATTGATTAATATTTAATTAATTAAATCAGTTTTAAATTATCAACCTAACCTCCACATTTTCCGACGTTTATTTTTGAAAAATTTCAATCGTGAACGATGATTATAGATGGAAAACGGCTACGTTTGTTTTTTATAAGAGGATGGGGCAACTCATTCCTCATCGATAAATAAATATTAAAACGTCCGGTCCGGTGTGCGGTGCCTCGATTCCTCTTGGATCTCATGCACGAGATGAGATCCTGGTTATGTCATGACTATTTTTAGCTCAGTGTTTTTGATATTGATACGAGATTTCATTCAAATTCACCGCGACTATAACAATAAGTCGATAAATTTTCTAAAGTCATTTTTGCCAAAACACAAAACAGTGAAACAGAAAAGTCTCGCTTCTTCACTGAGGAATGCGCTTTATGTTTCGGGACAATAACAAAATTCTGAATGCGCTATCAATTAATTACATTATTACTCATGCGCATTATAAAAGTCTAAGAGTGTGTAATTATTGTTAGAAAAGTTTGAATGCATTTTCTATGACTTATTGAGAGACAGTTTAAAACCATTTGTCTACCTGCAATGATTTATTTAATTTTAGACGTAAACTGTTATTGTGTGATATGCGATGATGTAATTAAATTAATTGATTGAAATCGAAATTTGTTTATTGTATTCGAAAATATGATAATGATGATTCAACTATCAGTCGTGATTTACGTTTACTTCTAGACTTTGATAGCAAACTTGTCTTGTAAAAGTATACGAGAATGATGTGTGAATAGGTATTTCGTGATCAATTGATTTGATTGAGCATGATGTTCGGATTGTTTTTAGTAGCAATAAGTTGGATGGCTGTAAGCGACCCCTTAAGGACGAGTACGCCGGCGGCACTTAACCGGATGGCCTCCAGTCAAGTCCACTTTATCGACTAAGCTAACTTATTGCGCTTATTACTTACCTACGTTCATCTTCACTTCACTAAATACTTGTATCATTACGCCACGATTCGTTAATTATTAATTAGGAATCAATGTTTATTTAATACATTAATATTAAAATATATTGAACATCAAAAT